>JARPUR010000031.1:0-65922 GCA_035610365.1 Aquatica leii | reverse complement strand
TTATAAACCTATCTTTATTATTTTTTGTGGGTATATTGTTATTTTTTCAACTCTTTCTGTAACCAATAGCACTGCAATAAATTTAAGAAGTTTGTAAACATAAAAGAAAGGGAACATACCTTTAATCTGAGTTTTCTTTGTAGGTATGTAAGAACTACTTTAACTCCTCATGGGGTTACTGTGGTAGTAGACAGAGTAGCTTTTATTTCTGGAGTTTTATTCTGTATCTACTTCATTTTCTACTCTCCGGTTTCCTAAAACTAAAAACACATATAATTAACAGTAAAGAGCATTAAACACTAAAATTAAAATTTTAAACATTACTTAGTACTAAAAAGAAATTAGGAATTGTGTGAATGTGCTTGAATCGCATCCAATTAGAATGTTCTTTTTTGATGTTTACTAGTTTGTTTTTTTAATGTAATTATATTTAAAAATGTTATATTTGAACTTTAATTGATTGTATACTCTAAAAGTATGTTCAATTAAAAATTTGTTCTAAAAATACTAGTATTTCTGTAATACAGTTCTACCATTTGGTTCTAATTTTTTGGCACAACCTTTCCTGGGGCTACCTTTTTTGTCCGTTATATTTCTTCTTAGATAGCAATATGACTTTAGTTTCTTCCTAAAGACAAGCTTAGTTTAGTTTGACTTTTTTTATTTTTTTTTTTGCAGTTCTATTTGATTGACGTTCTTCATAGATCTAAAGTTTTACTGGATCAAACAAATTTGAGCAATAGTTTTTAAGGTGTAAATTCAAATTTTTCTTTAAAGATTTGTTCAGAAGTAGTTTATTTTTAAAATACTTGCAATTCAAGTTTTTAGTTTGGTTCCTGACTATTTAAATAAATATGAAATTATTGTTTTAATTATGGAAGTCAATAAGGTGATATCTGATATATGATGGATGCATTGCATCTATTATTGTTTTTTTATTTTACAATGTGCAACTTGCACATACATATTTTTTAATAAACGTTTCTAGATGTTTTTTTAGTTTAAACGCTGTGGTTAATTTTTTTGTGATGCAGTTTCAATTTTACTGCTTTGTTTATATTACAAAAAGTCGATTTAAAATGGTTTTTAGTTATTTTTAAAATAACATTACACAAATTTAAAAGTAAAAGTAAAAATATACTATAAATCGTAGTAGTTGTAATTCAACAATTTGAGAATACGTTAAATACTTAATTTTATTTGCTTAATGTTATAAAAATATTTGCATAAAATTTAGACAACACAAAAAAAAATTGAAACTATGCATTTTTTAGTCAAGTTTTCTGATAGTAAATGACGATCATGTTTAATCTATCTTATACATAGATACAGTCAATAATTTCCTAAGACATTTCTAGTTTTTATTTTTTCCATTATAAAAATGTGTATACGCTGATTAAAATTAAGAGTGATCACAAAAATTTAAGAATTCTGCATTTCTGGTTTTTCCATATATGAGTATATTATTGTCAGGACTCTACTTATATAATGGCTTCTACTGAAGTATCTTTTTATCTTGTGTTTAATTTTTAGTCTGTTTAGTTACAAGCTTTATTGATATATAAGTAATTTTGTGTTTGACTAAAAAAATTCTATGTAATGTATAATAATAAAAATGTCTGATTAAAGAAGGATCGCATTTGAATACATACAGGAAAACATTTTACTAGTAAGTAATAAAAACATTATGTTCCCAAAATAGTAAACAAAGAAAAATAGTAAAAACTCTCTTAGACGAGTGCTGTTCAGTGTTGCAGGATGTAGATCCCAGGCTCTAGATCATGGATCTGGAGTTATTAAGAGGATCTTGTATCTGGATTTCAGATCATTCATAAATTAGGATCTGATATCTAGATCTAGATCTATTTACACAATGACCTTTGGAATACAGATCTAGATCATACTAATTTACAGTTTTCTCTAATTAAATGCCATTTGACAAAAATAAATGTAGCTTTTATTATTTTATTTTCTAAAGCATCTTTGCGAACATCTGTAAAAGTACTCTACTTTAAACCAATGTTTGAAAAAACTCTCTTTAGGAAAGTATGAAAACAGTAGGTAATTACAATAATTTGCAATAAATTTCATAAAGCAGGTAATTGAATTTAGTTATTTTTTACCCGGCAAATTATAAATTAGATTAGGTACCTACATAATTACGTAAGTTATAGTATATTAAGTATTAAGAATACATAAGGGTTTTTTACCAGTCAAAGACACATATTGTCTGAGACCGGTACAGTTCTTAATATTTGTGATACTTATGCTATTGTAACGTGAATTTTAGAACTAATTTATTTATACACAAAACATTTATTAACGAACTAATTAAATCTAAACAATATTTCTAAGGAAAAAAACACTTACACTAATTTTTATAGTACAGTCGAAAGATAATATCCGCGACTAACTTGTTTATCTTATAACACACACTTGTTTACATTAAAGACACGTACGTTATGCTCCGTTGTATTTATCTTAAACACACGTGTTAATTACTGATTTATTTAAACATCTTCTTAACGCTTCCGGACTTCGAATAACTGTGTAAGTGAGCATGGCACTTTAAATTGTTTTTATATATTTCTGTTATCTATCCCGAGAATTGTCTATATTCTTTCAAACGTTCTAGAAGTGGATAAAAACTTTGTAAACGCTCTCGAAACTGAAAAAACTTCAAGTGAATGTTTCTAATTATTTATTGCTCGATAGAATCATTATGTCCTTAAACTTATTACATTATTTTAATTAATGTCAAAATTACGTTTTTATTTATTCTTGTGCTATATAATGATTTTTATTTTTTGTTTAAAATAGTTGGCTTTCCGAGCGTTGTCACGAGTCATTATTGTTGGCATATAATTTGTTAGTCGTATTCACCATTACACATTATTTGTCTTGTACTTACTGGTCCGAACGGTAATAAATCATTTTGCCGACGAGTTACGCCTAACAACTAATAAGGCAAACATACTGTTCTTTAAAACAAGCGTAGTAACTGAGAAAATGATTTAAGAGTACAAAAAGTGACTTTTGTTATTATTATTATTTTAATAAATACATACTTAACCTTGGTTTTTCATTATTTTATATTATTGAAGTAAGACTAGTAAAAATTTTGAAAACTTCTAGATATTTTGCCAATCAAACAAAATTTCTAAAAATGATCTATAAAGAATTTAGATCCTAATTCAATGGTCTCGAATCTTGATCTAGATCTGTATGTAGGTAAGGACCTTAGATCTGGACCTAGATTCTAATTTTTAAATGTCTTTGGATCTAGTTCCGCAGTTGCGGGATCTTACCCAACAATTATTAGAGTGTAATAGCGAGTCAAATACGATATTTTATGTACGACTATTTATTTACTGCAATTGATAAAAAATAAACTGAATTTAGATAATATATATTAACCTGGATAATGCTGTCATTAGAAAACTTATCAGATACTGTCAAACATGTGCAACGTGCATTTTTATCACTATTACTTTTTTGAGCATAAACGTCTAATTTGTTATTTCTTTCATAATTTGACTTTCCAGCTAGTTGTCAATAAATATTTTATTCATAAAATACAGGTATTATTTTAAATTGTCATTTATATAATCGAAATTTCTAGGTTCTCAGGGGCACATAATAAGTGCGGTAAATTAGAAATCAAGTATATCAGAGAGATAATGTGCATTATAGTGTGTCTCTGATTTGTTGGAAACATAGTTGGGTAGCTATTTCGCCTATCTAACCAGATCGCGATTTGTTACATCGCTTTATGTTATTAGAGTACCTTTGTAACGTACCCCACTTAACTACGAGAATTGAATTGAAATTATTATTAAATTATACATATGTAATTATCAGTGATTCGTTACTTATGCAATTATGAGATTGTATGCAGCACTTACGGTTAGTTTAAATAATGTGTATCAGAAATCGTTAAAATACATAGAAATTATAATGGTTTTATTTAATAATCTTAGATAAAATACGTATCATATCACATATCAATTACGTGCCAGTCTCGAAACAAATTATAGTCATTCAACAATATTTCAAACGTTACTACGTGAGTTATTTTTTTAAACTATGTATTATTTTAGATATATAAATTGAATAAATTCCTTTTTTCAACAGTTAATGTGTCAAGAACTAACTTACAATAGTTTTTTGCCTTTATCAGACTTGACACTACTTTCAGTAACTATCATAGAGCTAAATTGTAAAACATTTAAAATGAATCGTGTCCTGAAAAGTAAAACTTTAAATACTATTTATAAAATGAAAGTGTTTTTCTCATAGAATTGAATTTGGCATGTCAAAGTCTTTAGTAATAATTTTCTGAGGTATGTTTATGAGCTTATTAATTGCCAACGCTTCACTATTTAAATTATCTGGCAAAACTGTCACTGTTTTTATCATATGAGCAAGTTAATCAGTGTTTAGCAATGTTTTTGTCTTGATTATAAGCGAGTTTCGGCTTAGACCGCGTCGTAGTAAAACATCCAGACTTAGGCTTGGTCCTAGTCTCTTCTTGAGAGCCAAAACAAGAAGTAGAACTTGGCCTTTGCCGTATTGTCGTTCGTGAACCCAAACTAACTGACGTTTTGCAAGACATTGCAGCTTGAAGTGTAAATGACGATATTTATACCAATAGTGATTAGCGTGATTAACGAACGAACGAAAATCATTTTGTCAACAATCACTAAAAACTATCACTTTCTTTTATTTTTTACTAACTTTAATGTTGTATCATAACTAAAATAAGTTTTAAATTGGTTTAACTAAACTTTCTTTTCCTCTTCGTTGTTTCTTCAAACTTTCAGGAATTACTTTAGCTTGATAAGGTACGGTAATTGTATTGATAATTTTGATTTGATATGAAAATCATTAATAACTGTGAATTTTGATTTTGGGGTAAAAGGTCATAAGACAATTTTTGTTTATAACTACGTTTCTATCGTTTGAGAATATTCTATAGTAAGGGCCCGTTGTATAAAACTTCAAATAACATCTGATTACTTGATTTGTGATTAGAATGAAACAAGCTGTGAGATTTTAATATTATTTGTTGCGTTCTGTTAGAATAACTGTTTGAAAATTGCTAAACTTGACTAACAATTTGATTTTTTTGTTATATATTTGGATGATTGTATCGACGATTCTGATAAGTTGTCGAAAAGTTAATTTGATTTCTGAAAATAAAAAACGGCATTTAGCAACTGGTTATTTTTATTTTTTGTTAGAAATATAACAACTTGCCAGATATCTAACCATTTGTTGAATTTTGATGACTCATAAACGCAATGTTCAATTTTTGTTCCGTTTTCATCATCGTAATCAGCGGAAAAAGTACTACTAATTTGTTTGTTTAACTGACTTTGTACCTACACAAGCAATTGTGCTGACTTAAGTTTAAACCCCAGTATATCTTTTTCACATATATAACGGAATACTCACCCAAATATGTTTGCAAGATAGTCGAGACAAAGTAAAATTCTTCGATTCTCACTGATTTACTTGACTACCGCACTGTAGTGATGGAGCAATATCGTGATTTTTCAATAACACTGTGAATGGTTACTGGGATTTTTCATACCAGTGATTTTAAAGCGTGACGTGAATTCAAATTAATAATGGAACCGTGCCCAATTGCAGATCAAATGACATGACCAAATGTGAAAAGTAACACCTTGTAAAATCACTGATGTTTTTACAAATCTTAGTGATTTGTTGGTATCAGTGGAAAAATCACAGCTCGTGAAATATCGCTCATCACTACTGCACTCACTCATTACCATTCACATAAAACCTAATCAAAGATAAGCAAATCCCATTGTATAAATAAAAATTTTAAATAATTTCTCTATTTTTTTTATCTTTTATAATTAAAGTTTTCCATTTTCACTTTGTTATGATTTACTCATAATGCCTCCTATACCAGATACGTAAACATATACAAAACTACCCGGCCATAATGAGAAGGCGATATGGATTCATAGCGCCCTCTCATTACGTACTCAAAAGGTTTATTTCATATTTTTGTTTAGGTTTAGATGGTAACAAACTTTCTATTTCTTTTTGTGTATTTTTTTTCAATGTTGGTCTCTGGGCGCAATGGTCTTAGTAATGCCCTTGAAACATAAATAACTGTGATGTTTTAGAATATATATTAAACTGTAATGACTCTCCGATCAATAGTCAAAAATTAAACGTTTACGAGATTACAAGGGATAAGCGAACAAAAGAAACATTGCTAATTACAAATCCACATTACGCAAGTTTGACACAGTATTTAATAAGTTTTTAAATAGCATATTAATATATATATAATCTTAAGACATGTACTAATCTTATAAGAAATATATTTTAGACTGGAAGTATGCTGTTTGGGTTAATGGTATAGCATGCTAAGCAATGAGAAGTTTTATATGAGAAAATAGCAAAATATATCAAATATAAAGAACTTAAAATAAGTTATAGTAGAAATAATAGATAGTGGGTAAAAGATCGGGCTATGTGGCCACAATTTTCTAAAAATAATACTTTAAGTGCATTAATTAATTCAAGTTACAGGAAATACGTTTGTACACGTAAATAAGCAAAAAATTTGCATTTAAAGAATGACGTATATACAGCACACCTTCAAAGTAAACATTTTATAAATAGTTAATGTTAAATCTATTCGTTTTATTTACAAACTGCTTTTATTAGATAATGACATTGAAATTAGGCCACACGGGCTTGAGTTAGATTCTAATCTTAGCTGAATCAAATTGTTTTTGAAGAACTTTGGCCTATTTTCAAATTCTTTGTCGTACAATGCATAATTTAGTAGTGCATGTACCACGTCTTACCTTAATTTAGCCAATTCTTGCTCATGCTTTGTTAACTTAATTTGACTTTCCAAATCCGGCAGGTGTCTGTTTACAGCTAAAATTGCGCTTGAATAATTTGCATGATGAGTGAATTTGCACTTGAAATCTTCAGGAGGTCCACATTGAAACAGATAACAGCTTCCAGAATTCTAAAAACAAAATAATATTTTTAACACAATAACAAATTTAATCATTTGAACATATGAAAAGGCTTTAACCGTGCATTTTACTGTGTATATATAAAAGCTATTGCGATTTTGAAAGACAGACTTTTTTTTTAAATTATGACAAACGTAACCAGAAAGTTTCACTAAATACATACTTTACGTTTAAAGGTACTTTAAAACTACAACATTGTGTCACAATAACAGATTTTATTTATTTTTTTCACAATTGCCAAAGTGTTTACTTTACAACTTGTAACTGTGTAACACTTCATCAAAGACAGTATATTGATAATGAGCGTACTTTATTTAATTATTTATTTACTTGAGTTCTTTAATTCGTGCTTAAATAAAATACACTGAAATATTAACATCGTTTGGATGATTGTGATTTAAAGTAGTTAATAAATCGCTTGAATAAAGAGTTGTAGATTCAAACAACGTTGATTAATTTTTATGCGTTTTTCTTTCGTCGTTTTGTTTTCAATTTAAGAACAGAATTTAACTTTTTGAAAAGTAAATGATTACCCTGGAACAACCTTTAATAAATCAATTTAAATAACACTGATAGACCAACATATTGATTACAAATTATAAAAGTATTTTGTAGTGTAAAACTGATGGATGCTTTATTAACTTATTTCTGTGAGATTAATACTCTACGTTTTAAATGTTTTTCAGAATAATAATTAATAAATACACTACTAAAACCTATTACATAATTTCAAATCAACATTAAAGCAAGGTTTTTAGTTTTAATAAAACAACTTATTGTAATTCTACAAAAATTATACAAAAAAAAAACGTTCCATAGAAAAGTATATAAACACGTATTACGGATTTTTCTAATCAATAATGGTTTTCAAAATAAACAACATGGAAGATAGACAATAATGCATATAATAAAATATCTACATAAATTAATGTTTAATGAATAAAAAAAGTATATTTTAAAGTAACTATATTTATTAAAATAATAATAATAATAATATAACGTCTATATTACAATAAAAATTTTTAATAAGAATATAGTATTTTAGTGATTCTCACATATATTTACATAAAACTAATAAAAATCACCAAACATTTAAAAATATTGAATACGTTTTTGATTGTTCTAATTGTGTTTTAAAATTAAATAAAACAATTTTATGTAGGTACAACGGTACAAGAAAACTGAATAAACACCCAACTATTATAAAAATATAAAAAAATTAAATGTAAAAACATTATACATCAAAGTGCAATACAATACAATATCAAATAAAGTTAACTTAATGTTTTTAATTAAATGTTAAACTATGAATTATTTATTTTAGAAACAATTAAAAAGAAAGGCTTAAAAAAAGGCGAATCTTAACAATAATAAAAAACAATGATAATAATAATAATAAAACAATTAAAAAAATCAAAAAAGTGTTATATGTACGTATGGTATGGTATGGTTAAGACGCCCGGACGGCCCGAAGTCCGATTTGAATTCGGCCGAGTTGAGAAAAAAAATCGGGTCGCGCCGAGAAAAAAAAATTCAGGATTTGGGATAATACGGTTTATTGTATTTCAATATATTTTTGTAGTTCATAGTAAAGCGTATTTTCCAATTGTAAATTACTGGCTGACTCAGCGAACTTCGTACCGCCTCAAAATCCATGAATGTGTTAACTTATTAGCTATATTAAATTTAGTATTTAATTGTGATCAAAATGAATTAAGGTCAATAAATGTACAAAAATCAAAATCAAATGCATTGAACTGAATGTAATTTATGTGACAGCAAGGCATTTGCTTTATTGAAGCGAATCGAAATGATTCGCGTAGCGTTGCACTATTTGCTAGATGGGTTGCACTCGGGTGGAGTCCCTTTATTAAAGGTCATTGTGATATACGACATTTTTCGTTGTGTTGTCAGGTGCGAGAAACGAACAAAGCGTATGGTTTGCCGATACTTGAACATGCTACGTATGTACAATTGATCGTGAGATAAACATAACATTCAAGGATTGGACTTGCAATTTGTTGATCGTCATGGCTAATGCAAGACTAAGCGGAAATTGAATTCGTTTAAACCCGAATGGCATATCGGTTGAAATCATCAAAATTCTTGGAATATGAGCTTTTTTATCTTTAAACTTTCTTTTGAGTACGATCGCATGAATCACATTGGCCATAAGTTTTCTCACCACCAAACGCGTTCCGTCACATAGTTTTTTGTTAATTCAGATTTCGAAACATGGTGACTTCCGAGCCAACCTTTAGAAGTAAATTGTGCGATAGCCAGTCAGACAGATCAAATTAATTTAAAATTTAGTTGGATAGTCGGTTGCTTCGTCTTTATTTGTTACACAGTCGATAGATTTGAAAGAATGCAATAAACCAACAATTTAATTTTGAATTGCGACGTTTAAGTGATCTGCACCTTTGTTCTTTGCCGCAAGAATTGCTCGTTTACTCAAGCAATTGTTATTTTAGTGGTTAACAATGATGTTCGGGAACACTATGTTGATGAGCTCGTCTTTCGTTGAGACAAAATTGCAAAAATTCGACTATCAAAAACACAGTCAAAAATTACCGATTGGATTGATTGTCGATACGTGCACGTGCACAGTAACATAACATAGCCTTTCATAATGTACTCTTCATCAAACTAAACTCGCCACTTTAAAATCACTTTTCGTTATATAATCAAATTTAAATGTAATAACCGTCAAAACTGAATCCAAATTGATAAATAGCAGCGCGCGTCTGCACAGCTAGTAATCACCTATCTAAGAAAAAATGTACATAACGGTATTTAATGGCATTAGTCAAACCAGCGTACAACGCCATGTTCATTTTTGTATCTGTCATGTATCAGAAGTTAATTTTTGTGATTCTTTTTCTTTCCAATGCGTAGCCAAGTGACTCTCTAAAAAATTTGTGAAAGTCGTTCTATACAAAATCCGACAAATAAAAAATCATAAAAATCGGTCCAGCTGTTCTTGAGTTATAAATAATGTAAATAATCTGATTTTTATTTGGATATATATATATATATATACAGGTGTCTCTGACGAGGTACTGTACATACTGAAATGATATGTTCCTTAGGTCAATTTAAGTAGAAAACGTCCTATAAGGCCCAATTCGCCATAGTTACACAGATACAAGCGTTCAAAGTTTATAACTGATCACACATTTTTTGAAAATTAATTATTCTTAGTCAACTGGGAAACAAAAGCCGAACAATATGTCATTTATTGCTTTCTTTTCTACTAATGTCACAGTCCATTTTATTAAATGAAGTGTAATTTAAATGCAAAATGCCTTCTCATTTTTCTAACGAAGAGTATGCTGATATCATTTACATTTACGGATTTTGTGATTGAAATACGAGATCTGCCGTTAGGGAATATGAACGAAGATTTCCCAACAGGAGGGTGCCAAATCACCAAACCTTTTCTTCTGTGTTTCAACATGTACGGACTGATGGTTCATTTCATCAGTCTCAACAAAATCTTACCGTCCTGTGCAGTTAAATGTGAATGAGCAGGAAAACATTCTACAGATGGTTGATCGGAGTCCAGGGTTGAGTACTAGAAGAATTTCTTCTCGAACGGGACTCCCCCGTATGTCAGTATGGCGAACATTACATGATGGGCTTTTGTATCCCTATCACATACAACAGGCTCAGCATCTGGATCCTGAGATTTTGTTGCCCGGTTGAATTTCTGGCACTGGCTACACAATCCACAATCAGTTCCATTCATTTTATTTAAGACGAGGCGCAATTTACTAGAGATGGAGTGAACAATACACATAATTCTCATTTGTGGTCATATCAAAATCCACATGGCACAACGGATATTACCTTCCGGCGCAGATTTTCTGTTAACGTATGGTGTGGCATGAGTGACGATCAACTTATTCTCGGTCCATTTTAGAGCGCAGTCGTCGTTGTATTAATGCCGAAGGAGGTCATTTTGAGCATTTGATGTAATTTTTTTGTTTGCTTTTTTTATGTTTGTTTTGTAGTTCGATTTTCTGTTTTCAATAATAATAATTTTCAAAAAATGTGTGAGCATTTATAAACTTTGAACGCTTGTATCTGTGTAGCTATGGCGAATTGGACTTATGTTTATAGGACGTTTTCTACTTAAATTGACCTAAAGAACATACCATTTCAGTATGTACAGTACCTCGTGGGACACTCTGTATTTAGATGTTCTGTTGTGCATAAATACTAATTTATGTAACAACGGTCGGAATTAAAGCATAGCATAACAAACGTTGAGATGGGGCAAAGCCGCGCGGCCGAGCGTTGCCTGTGAGTGAGTTATGATATAATACTTTCTGACGAGAGTAACGTACATCATTTTTGTGTTGCCTTTTGTAAAGTTACATTCTTTTTTGAAACAATAAAGAATATACCAGAAATATAATGTTGGCACCACAGTTATTACTAAATCTGTCAAATTTGACATTAACTTTAACAATTTTTTAATTGCATCTGAATTTTAAGATTTTTAAATGGCTTTCCCACCTGTCGCATACTCGTTCTAAAACACTTAGTTTTATGTGGATTTGTAGTTTTTGTTTTGCCACCCTAGAGCTTTTTTGCCTATTACGTAACTACACTAACGAACGAATCTTGATGTTATGATATTACTATGTGTCAGTTACATTTTTCTTGAGGGGAGCTTAAAGATGTTTAAAGGATGTCCGGTCCACCTAGCCCACCATGTAGTTGGCTAGATCCATTCAATGACGTAACACTTTAACAAGACAGATTTGCAACAATTTTATAGATTAAAAGAAACTTTAGAATTTTTTTTTATCTACTTTCCAATGAGCGTTCGATCATTTGATGACCAACCTTATAATTGATGTCAAGTTGCGATCATTGGTATGGCCATGATGCATTTACTACAAAACCACCACTATTTGATCAGTTGTATACGATTCATGGCGTGCAATACAGAAATTTGGTTTAAAAAAAAAACGAAAGAGGCGTATAATCGTTTTTTAGAACATCAAAGATATTGATGCCTAGGCTTTATGCAATGCATGTGGAGCAAAATGTTTTCCAAGTTCAATATATACGCAAAATTTTGATTTTGTCTTAAATTTACGATTTCTCGCAGCTCTTGTATTGATGCTAAAGAACGGTTTGATATTTTACAAAAACAAAATGGAAGTCATATCGAACATTTACGGTAACCAGTGTTTGACATTAGAAATTCCATTGTCCGCGACTAAATGTAACGATTTTGTATATTTTTATATTGTCAAAATATTGGTTAATGTAATAGCCTATATATTTAATGAACCAAGAACAATAAAATAGCTTTTTTAATATTTAATTTGTACTTTAAAACATAAATAGAGCCTAAAATGTAACGCACGGAAAATTGTCCGTCTGAGAAATTGTTCGGTACGGAACTGCCGATAGTTATTAGCGGAGATCGTTAATCGATTAAATGCGAAAAGTAGCGTATGAACCGTAAGAAATAATACTATGCATGCCGTTTATAAATTCACGGATAATGTTCTCTGCCAGGTAATGTTATCATTTCATTAAAGAACGGGCCGGACGTATGCTACTACATAAAAAAAAACATTGTTTAAATCATAACTTCGATTTATGTTATCAATTGTCTTCATATTTGTTTCTATATATAAACAATTAGCTATTTTGAAAGAATTGTTTAGCTGAATATTCACAATGTGTTTTGTGTATTTAGGTTTATTTTTATAAGGTTATCTATTTAATCCAGTACTTTGACTGACCTAAGTAACATTTAAACATCTGTAATAAGTTATATTGAATATGCAGTTCTTAGAATAACAACTTAATTTAACTAGGTCTTATGTGATAACATTATTTTGTGTTTATTTTTATTCTTAGTATCATCAAACTACCGAGAAGAAATGTGTATTTCTTAGAACAGTGAATTAAATATATTTTTAATTTTTTAATTTTCCTTGATTTGGCTTAAAATGTTGATTTTTTTAAATGATTTATTAGAATTTTTTATTAAATGTTGGTTACTCGTTTTGATGCTATAATTTCACCTTCTAAATTAACAACTTGCTAATCAGATATATGCTGTATGTATTTACTATTTCCCAACTAAAAAACATTTTTTAATAACGGATTTAGTTATCATTCGGTTATTGTTATCAAAAACTATAAGTGTCAATGTGATTCTATTAAGCGGCGTGCACTGTGTTTAGTTCGAGTAAATTTCTGCAACTCCATACAAAATAGTTTAAGAAAATATTGTCTTGTAAAAGAAAATTATTTAAAAACATACCTGTCCTAAAAGCGAAACATCATAACATGTAAAAATATCTTGTTATTCTTTGACCCAAAATCGTAAAGACTCGGATAATTTACATTTTAAAATAGTAAAAAATTTATAAAACAAAGATATAAAATAAACAACTTAAAAATCTATCATAATTTTATTTTTAAAAATAATAAATTTAAAAACGTTTCACCTTTTTCGGCGATAATAAACACATTGGCTTATTGATTATAAAAATTAATATAATTACTATCTATTTTATAATAGCAAAAATGGAAAATCCTAATTTTTAAAAATTTTTGATTATATTATAAAATGCAGTTTTCTATTGCTTAAGTAAGCATCCTTATCTCTACATCTATTAGATATTTGTTCAAACATTAAAGTTAGTCTAACTAATGGTTTTTAAAATGTTAAATAACATTAATGTAAAAAGGTAAGGTAGCGTTTGTTAAACAGTACAATGTAACTATTAAAACTACAACACAACATACAACTTATGCAATAGTTAAAAGGTAACTAATTGCAATTCTTCTGTATACGCACAAATAAACAAAACAAAAACAAAGTTTCTGTCTATCACTTGACAATAGAACCACGTTTACTAATAGTTAAACAACGTATTTATTCATAAATAAACTGACAAAGATTTAAAATTTTATATTTATACTTATCAGTTTAAAAATTTTATTGTCACATAAAAGCTGTTATACATTTATTCCTGATTTCAAAACAATTACCTTAGATTTGGTAGGAATTAGTTTTTGTACATTAACTAAAAACTTCTGCAAGAGAAGGTAAAAAGAAACTAATGATAATAGAAATAGTAGAAGTGAGAACAAAAACGCTTATTTTACGCAAATTCTTGTTATTCATAGTTTTTATTACGCAATCCTCAGGACTGCATACATTTCTGGAGTTATTATACAACAAATTTGTCTACATCTACTTGAATAAAGATATTATAAAAATAGAAAAAGTAAAAAGAAAACCATCAAGAATGATTAACTCAAAAGTATTTCTTTTAATTTGTTAACTTTTATACTTATGTATTTCTTTCTATAATATTCTATGCAGTCCATGTACTTTGTTTATGTGGTGTTAATTAATAGATTGAAACCTTCGTTATTTCATGTTTCTTGCAAACATTTCTTGGCTGTTCTACTGTCGTGATTTTGGTGTTACATAAAAATTATTATCGTTACATTTTTTTAAAAATACATTATAATTTTACAAACTTAATTTTATAATTATGATTCATATATAGTAAATTATAAAATTAATGTTATTAATTTTAAGTCTACATCCTACATTACTTTATTATTGAAGCAATGCGAGTCAAAAGAAGCATCGATGCGAAACTTTGTAACCGAAGTTATTACTAATAAAACCAAGGCACTTGTAACTAACAATAATAGAATGATTTCAAAGCAAAATATGAAAAATTACAGCAGCAATTCGAGCAAGATAAATTTGCGGTTTAAAAACCAAGTAAACGGAATTGCCGCTGAATTATAATGATGAAGAAGGCTGGGTATAATGGCAAAATCTGTAACTCTCAAGGGCGATATTCTTACAGTGCTATCAGAAAATAATTTCGCATGGTTAAAAAAAATAAAATAAACAAAGATTTCGCTGTAATTTTTAACGCAACAAACATATTTCTTAGAATAAAATTTGACATTCGTTTTTTGGTGTTTTCGAAAGCAATTGGCAGAATTAGAACGACAAATATACTTGGTAGCTAATAGCATTTTTACAAACACGTGACTAGTCCTTGACACAATGGCATAATTTGTTCAATACTAAAATTTTATTTTTTAACGAAATTGCCAGATTAGTCTGATAGGACAATTTCTCTTAATTAAATATTGTTATTAAATTTAGTAAAAGTAAGAGTTGTCTTAATTTAATTACCTGGAAAATCGCCATTGTAAAATTCCCCGTGCAATTAATTTTGATTATTTCTTATATTAATTGAGAACAAATTATTAATTATACGTTAATAAAACAATAGGTTAAAACTTTTACCTTTTTTTCCGCTTGTAATTTAACTTACCTTCTCTTCAAAAACAAATACATCACAATTTTCAGTTTCACAACATAATCTTAGGCATTCTTCTCTCGATCCAAGATCAATTTCGTTTATGTATTTAGCCTCATGTTTTTGGAATCTTGAGTTCTAATTATTTTATCTTTATGAATATCAAAATTTTCTAGACACGTTTGTAAATCTATATCACTTCGTTTATCAATCTTTCTATTTACTAATCCAATACTAAATGGAAATTAATATTAAATTGAAAAAGCACACTATTTGTATTTGATTTAACATGATTACGTTAATTTTGTAACACGCATAGTAAAAAATTTATATAAAATGGCTAGATTTGTTTATTAAGAAAATGGCCGATATTCAGCAACTCAGCTGCTCGTCGAAAATCGATCAACTTGGGCAGGCGCTTTGTGTTTTTTAAATTCGCACAATGCGGTGTCGTTAATTGAGACAATATTTGATTTTGAATAATTCTCTCTTTGCCTTTAATAGTATTATATTATTGACTTATTAAACGCGCTAGAAGCGTTACCCACTTTAACGTATAAAACCAGTTTGAGTTTAATAAATTTAATTATTCGGTTTAATAATGATCTTACGTTTGTTTTATCTTTTAATTTTTGTAAGTCTGATTTTTAATTTCCATAATTTATTTATTTGGAGTTGGCATTAATTTTGAAAAAAATGAAGCTTTAAAGCTTTTCCGTAAGAGCACGAAAATAACCGAAAGTGTGAAGTTTTCGCTTCAACGCATTTGATGGTGATCCTTTGTATATTACACGTAGTGTTCAGAAACATTCTGTATTGGAGTGTTAGTATTAGAGTGCGGTGGGTGTTAAAAATTTGTAGTGATTTTTACCATTTGGAATTTGTTCCAGAGTGACTTTTTGAATTAAAACGTAAGTGTTAAATCTTTGTGTTAATTGAAATGAATTTAAAGGGTACATGTATTTGGTAATTTTCACTTGACGAAAATTTGGTTTTTGTAAAAATTTTGAATTTGGAGCCGTAATCGATAAAGCCCTTCGCGTAATTTTCATTCGTTTTTCTTTAACACGTGTATGACTAGTATTAAAAGCACTGATAAATGAAGTACAGTTATTACCAGCAAATATACGTACTTTTACTAGAAAAACACAGTAAAGACAACTCTTCGGACGATTATCATAATCACGTAAACCATTTTTAAGCATTGATTAATGGTAAAGAGAAAGATAAAATGATTGTACGTACACCCATCTTTATTCAAACACAGATGGGTCATTATACTCACGTCTGGATGATCTCGAGCATCTTTAATGAATCAACAATTTTTTTTGTGATTGTCCATTGATTTTCCAATTTACTCGGACATTAACATTTTTGTACCAATTTGTCTTGCTAGGATTAAGGTTACTGATACAGATTTATGTTTAAATGCGCTGTTTAATTAGGTTTTTTGCAATAACTTCCAGGGAGAAAATTAATCACGTTACTAATGAAATTAAAGAAAGTTTAGAAATCACGAGCAGATTTTTGTTGCAATTAATAATTACCGAGTATTACATAAATTAATCGTATTGAATCTTGAATCGCATAATTATGTAATTTTCGGCAGATAGTGTACGAGGTGAATTATTTTAATTAGTGCACGTAAAAAATTATGAAGCAAAACCGTCAAGGTTTTGCTTTTTACTATCTTAACCAAAATTGTAATTTCATTAATTAAAAATATATCAATAAAATCAACTTCAATAAACTTTTTATCGTTTTTTGGTGCTTTTATTGATGTTGTTCTATATTTTTCTATTCAGACGTATTTGTTATGTCTTATCAGATTTTGTGTGAGTATTTTGTTCTATACGAAATTTAATCTTTGGCCATTTTAGTTAAAAACACAGTGACGCAACAGCACAATTTTTACAAAAATTTCCTTTATCAAGCTTGATTGCCTTCCTCTTTCGGTTGTTCATCAGCATTATGTACAAATCTGAAAATAATAAACAAATTGATCGCAAACAGATTGAATAAATGTGTCTTCGTTGCTGCTAAGACAAAAACATTTAAGTTTCGCGTATTTTACCCATTAACTTTGTTTTTTTTTGTGCAACGACCTAAAATCAATTTTTTTTGTTTATAATGCGCGACAATTATATTTTTAGGATTTACCTCATTTCGATATCCAACAAACCTGTCCAATTCTAGTTTTTGGCTTTTTTTGTAATGTGCAACTGATGTGTTTTATGTATTTCTAGAAAGGACCTAACAATTTTGCAATTTCTAAAAATATTAAGTTTTTTAGAATAATTATTATTGTCATTTATTATCATGTCTGTTTTTATATTATTATTATTTATTGTTAATTGTTTGGCCATTCGGCCTTACAATGGGTTACGTTACATCTTTTCTCTTACATAATATTAAAATTTGTACAGAAATTTAAAAACTAAAAACAAGAACTTTATCCCCTAAAACCTTCCTATCACCATCTTACTATTCTAATACTTTAGATCTGTTTTTTATAATGGTTGTAGTGTTTTTTTGCTACCTTTAGGCCTTGCTAAAGTCCTCGCAATTTAACTTTCGATGCACGTCATTAATGACGTAAAATTCATACCACCCTATTTATAGCAAAATTAAATAAATACCGAATTGTCTTATGGAATTTTTTATCACGTTGTTGGTGTGCTTACTACAGTTGCAGCGTTGTTGACATCTGTCAAATTAAATTTGTGTTTTTATGTCAAATTATGTCTCATTGCTTTTATACTTATTTTTGATACAAAACTGTACTATTTTGATCTTGAACGAGATAATGGTGGTCCATTGATATCAGTAAATGCTGTGCGAGAAGTACCCTTTTACTTAATATTTAAATTGTGGTAATACATACATATATTCTACAGTTATTTCTGTATGTACAACGGTTGCTTACAACGAGGTTCTTAGATTTCTTCAAAACGTAAGCGTAGTACAACTGTTACGAATGTAGAAACATTTTAATGAAAACGTAATACGCAATGTAATATTAAGAATGTACGAAAACAGTAAGTTTACATGATAATACCGACAACATGGTTAAATAACTACGTCACTGACGTTAATGACGTGCATCGAAAGTAAAATTGCGAGGACTATAGTCGCGTTTACTTTTAAAAAACCTTAGTCTCTTCCATTAGCTTTTCTTTGTATTATTCAACTGTCATCGTCTGACGTATACATTTAGTTCGCCAACTACTCACCGCATTACCAATTGGTTTTTGAAGGAAATTTCAACTTCTACCATTTCTCTTGCAGAAGATTAGCGTTTGTTCAGTTTTATGTTGACAACATAATATTAAAAACAGACGTTTTTCTATTATTTTACACTTTAATTTTAAATGAAATTTGTGTATAATTTTTCTTTGTTTCAAAACGTGCATTTCTTTATAGCCTTTTCTATAGTCATTATTGCTTACTCTTCTACTAATTTTTCTAGTTGTAACAAAAAAATCTTGCCGATTTTTACTACAGTTTTTGCAAAACTAACTTAACTACCTCTTGTGTTTCGATTTTTTATTTAAAATTTATTTATTTATTTATTATAGGTGTCAATTATTATTTTCTATAAATTTAGCTATAGTGTAAGTATCTAAATTTAAATTTATTAACTTTCTTTAGTTTTACAAATCGTATTATCTATTCAATTGCTATAATTTTTAGGAAGAACTATATTTTTTTGACTGTTGGTATCAGAACCAAATTATTTTTTTTAAATTTCTTTTTTTTTATTGCACTTTTGGTGATGTTTAAATTATTATAATTTTTTGTATAAGAAGATATTTTCTGTACAAGGTATTAAGTCAAATCACTTATTCTTTTTATGCTCCAAATGCCAAGATTATAATGGATTTTAAGATACTATAACCATTTTCCAATAATGAAAGGTTGCGTTGTTTTTTTAATTAACATAAAACTAATAATTTTAGCAAATCTAAACTTCTTGGCGCATTTTGCAACTCATTCATATTATTACTCCATATAGCTGTTGTTTTAGTTATAACAAGTATTGTTCGCTAACCTCACAAAACAAATAAGTTCCGTAATATTATTATCGTCAACCGCCAATACAGCCTTGTATAGCGATTTTCGGAAATACACAAACACTTTACCTTTACTGTAAAACTAAGTACTTTACCTGCCGAAAAGATTTATCAATATAGCCAAGACTGTATGACGGAAATCGGAAAAGCTCATACTCCAAAAAGTCAAAAATTTTTTCACAAGAAGAAGTGCTTGAATTTTTACTGAATCTACATGATGATGAAGGTAATTTATGCAAACTTTTAGAGTCAATTTGATATGAATGCAGTAATTATTTTAGATTTGTGTTGTATTTTGTATTGTTTGGGCTTTACGTAATGAAGAACTTTAAAATTTAAAAGTAAAAGACAAAGAGCACAACGAAATAACTCTGGTTGTTCATGTAACTAAAACAAAGACCAACCAATTTAGAGGAAAAGTAAAACTATAGACTTATTTGGCAAATATTTAGCTTTGTGTCCTAAGCAGACGCCACACGACCAATTATTCATAACTTACAGAAATGGCAAATACAATTCAACCAGTAGGAATCCATATTTTTGGAAGTGTGCTAAGCTAAATTGTTAACTATTTACATTTACTAGAACCAGCTCTCTATACGGGACATTGTTTTTGTCGAACGTCCGCCACTCCTCTTTGCCAAAGGAGGCGACAGTAAGAAAAATTTAAAACTCACGGAGGGTGGAAAAGCGACACGATTGCAGAGTCCTACGTTGAAGAATCGTTGCTCAATAAAACAAAAAATTGCAAAAGACTATTTTAGGCGAAGGTCAAACTGACAACATAGTTATCACTAACGTTAATACTAGCAAGGACTTACAACTTATTAACATAGATAATAATCCTGAAACATTTATAGTTGAAACTTTACTTCAGATATTAATTTTTATCAGGGTCTACGTTCACATTTAATATAACTATAATAAGTAAATTTGTTTTGTAGTTTTGGTGCTGTCAAAAATCTTGCAAATTTATAACATTTTTTTAAAGTTATATATCATTTTGTCACTTTAGTGACTTGTACATAAATGACTGTTTCTATACTTAATTGACGTACAGTGACATAATCGTAGTGAACTGATTGGTCTCGTATTTTTGGCAGTGCCAAAACGTTTTAGCAAATGCAAAATAGAATGAGTAATGTCTTTATTTTGTTTTAATAATTCAAAATAAACCTTATCTTTATTTTTTTAATCTCCTAATAGTGTATGTAGCGTTTTGAATATGTTGTTCGAAATGTTAAGGATGTATCCGTTTTGAGATAAAAATTATTGAGTTTATTTTATCTCTTATTTTGGCAAATTCAATTTTAAATTGAGCTGCAAAACGTAATGTACAGATAATCAATTAAAGCACGAGAACCATTTTTGAGAAACAGTTTATCAATAAATTTTAGATGTAGGTACAGAGAGTACAAAATTTTACCATAGTAGTAGAGAAAATTCTTGGAAGTTGCTACGCATTTATGTAATTTACCGTTATCTTTACTTGTTACTTATTTATCATTAAACGAAGTTAACCAATGCTACAAATTACGTCAACTGTTTACTATATTACATAGAATTTGTTCACCAACAAAATTGCGAAGTTGATTTAGTTAGGTGTAGATTATTTCACACGATAAACAACTAAATTTTATTGTACTTTTTCTATATTCCCAAAGGTATTACACAACTAATACTTAAAAGTAGTAAACGAGTGTCTTTGTGCGTCTTCTTCCTAGAATACTTTGACGTTTATTTCTAAACAATTTTGCCTGTTGCACACGGAACAAACACTACTAAACAAATTATTTTCTTTATTGGTGTTAATTAACTTGTTTCGGTTTCATTAGATAGAAAAATCGTTTTTATTTCAAACTGAACATTTATTATTATACTATTTATTGCGCTGTTATAGCAGCGGTGTTTGTTTAATTATTTGAAAGGAACTCAAAGCCTATATAAGCTACTAAATTAAGCAACAGCAATTTTCCCCATCAAGCCAAAATTCAAATAATTATTGCTGAATTTCTGTTTGGTTTGGTATATTAGCAAAGTATTGTTTCTAAAAAGTTTATTTACCTTCGTCATTACTACCTTTACCATAACATTTTTATTGCAGAAATTTTGATTTTTAATTATTTATCTATAGCTGTCATTAAATTAAATACTAATAACTTTATACAATTTTTCTTTTTCTGAATTGTTGACACTAACGTAAAAATAAAATAACTACAGTCATATAAACAGACCGAAAGTAATGATTTATTACAAGCAGTGAGTATGAAATAATTACATTAGTTTGCGGTAAAGAGAAACTGAATTCTATTGCTATAAAAGAAACGACTGGTTGGAACCAAGTGTTGAAATAGTTAAACGCTTTAAGACTTTTTCTTCCAGTAGAAATTTCATCAAGCCCATTTCTCTGGGAATACAAATGGATCAATACAAAGATTCGTGTCTGAAAAATAAATATTTTTTTAAATGTAGTTTAAAATTACTTCGTAGAGGTTAGTTTTAATAGTGTCGCATAAAAATGTTTCTTTTATATGTTAATTAACTTTCTTTTATTTTAATATATGATTAAGATTTTTAAAATAAAAATAAACATTTTAGTTTATTTGTCAGATTGAACAAATTTTTTTACACTTTTCAATTGTTGAAATTACATTGTTCAAAAATGTTTTCGTGAGATGGAGTGTAGATTTTGTATTTATAAAATCTCGTATTAATTGAAATAATAGACGCGTGGTAGCTAAAAATTGTATCTGTAGCATGAAGAAGATGGTGTAAAGATAAGTATTTTATTTGAAAAGTGGTAGCACAAAGCATTAAAATTCTAAATTAGATATCTCGTTTTGGTTTCACGTCAGATACAATTCTCAACGTTTTCAGGGCTTGGGTCATTTATTGATTAAACTTTTTTGGTGTTGGCGTATGATGTGTGTGCATTATCACAAGTAGTTTTATTCAGTTAAGAGTTATATTTGTTGTTTTTGTTTATTTTATATTATAATCTACAAATCAAATGTTTAATAAGAAATGAAATCAAGTTTTAAAATATTAAACGTCAATATTAAATCTGAACATTCAGATTAATCCACTAGCTTAAAAATTTGATGTACTGTCACAAAAGTTACCATTATTATGTACCTTTTATACGAAGTCTTAAAATAAGTTTTGTTTGTGCAGACAAAGGCATCAAACGTTCTTAATTTCGCAAATTAATCGTAATAATACCAATTTTTCAAAAATCTTGAAAATTTAATTTTTGTTGCCAAGTTTATATAGAAAAATTACAGAGTTGTGTTTGTCACTCTTACATTTAAATTTTAATTATTTAACTGAAACGACTCAAAAATTCACAAAATAATATGATAAATTTATTCTTTACATATATGAAGTAACGAATTATAATAGATTAAGATCTGAATCTCTTTAGAGTTGGTTTTTATCTTTTGATAGTTGCCGTAGAGTAGCGAATAACGTGCTTACTTTACTATACAGAAATTCAGTGACAAAATTAGTCAGTAAATACCGCTAACATAATCTCATATGTGGTTCGGTCAAAATTATCGACATGGCAAATTTAGTAACTCATGATCTTGCTTAAATCTAAATCAGGTATAATGGCTGTTCAAAAAAGGTTTTTTTTTAGCTACATTAAACACGGGAAACATTCTTAAATACATGTGTTTTGTGTTTTTCTGACTGAAACTGAATTTAATGACGTTCCCATATATTATTTCTTAAATATACACACGGAATATGACTTCTTTTTTCTTATGGTAATTTTTTAAATCAGAAACATATTTTGTATAAGTTAAAGTTGTTTTATTGATATCATTTTTTGGGTACCGCCGTTTAAGTATAATTCTATTAGTCTTATAGCTTCTGTCGCTATATACTAACAAGTGTTTATCTGACGACTAACACTGGTAAAACTATTTCTAGTAACATTGAACATAGAACTTAACAACTACATAAAACAATTAAAAATCATGCAACAGAATAGTGTGCTTAGTTATGAAAGCATAGTCAAAAAACTCTGTTACAAACAGCTAAAAGTGGTACGGAAAAGACAAAACCACTAACACTATTTTAGAGTTGACATAACATACTATCGATCAAATAATTTAAAATAATATAACTACAAGGGTATTTATTGAAATTTCTACAAAACAAAATCAAGAGAGTTTTTGCACATCAGGAATCCAAATGGTTTTCGTTCAGTAAATCTGGCAAAAATTACGTTTACAAACAAATATAATTGTGTTTTTTAATAAATAGATTAACTTTGATTACGTAATAACAATGGTTATAGTATATTATTGTATTATGTATTGTTATAGCCCCAACAACAAGAAAATATCGCGAGACGCCAAACGTCCAGAGATATAAGTTGCGAGGCTTATAATATGATTCTCAACCATTTTTTATTTAAGATTTGTTAACTATTAGAATCATTCAAATTATGTTAATTTTTGCTGTTCATAAATTCAATTTTTAATTTTAAATTTAAAATATTAATTTCAAGTTAGAAATCAAGTGAATTTTTTTGTTTGGCGGTTGTGATAGCAGTTTATTATCAATTTATTATGACGTAATTGTATATTTAAATCCTAAAAATATATAGAATTACTAAAATAATTTCAAACATTATTACTTTAAGCATGATTACATCTAAAATATATTTAATTCAGTAATATTCACTACATTGAGTTAGGCGCGAATTTCAAGTGACTTACATTCTTATTCAAATTCAAATAACAATATAAATTCAAAATAGCATTAAATAATTTTTTTGTTTTTGATAGATTATTTGTAGATTTGTTTTCTTTAAAACTGTTAAAGAATTATCAAAAATGTAAATATTTGTGTTTTATTAACTAGCAGTTAATAATTCAATATTTACTTGCGGTTAAAAAAGTGCTACTTTACCACCTACTAACATACGTCATAATAAAAGTTTATACTACTAATAGTGAAAAAAAAAATTAAAACTTACATGCTATGCTTAAGATTCTAAATGTTAGCTGCTCTTGTTATATTGTATCAATAATTATAATAAACACAATGTGGTCGTAATGTTTTTGCTACTATTCTATTTGTCTTCCTAATTGATTAATTGTTTAAGCACGACTTTAAGTTTTAAATAACTTGTCGAAAATTTCTATTTTTGTAATGACCGAAAAAAAAACAAACCAAAATATCTCTTGCGGTATTTTGTGTGTGTCCAAATTAATTCTCAAGCACGCGCGACACGCGTAGTTTAAATGATCGTGTTTTGACAAACGAAAACTTTGTTTTATTCATTAGTGTGATTTTTCGCAATTGCAAATTGCTTTTATTTTTAGGATAATTTACTGCGCTTGAAACTGCAAAACCAAAACAAAATGTGCTTAACACGTTTTTTTTCAAATTCAAATAGCGTCAACATAGTTCATAAAGCTTTATCCGTTGCAATAAAATATTTTTAAGAAATTACAGAGCAAATGACGCAGTTACGTCAAATAATATTTTTATAATTTTCAGAAAAATTGTATGAATGTCTATAATATATGTTCTGAGTATCAGCCGAAAATAAACGTTGTAATTGCTAAAGTCATTTCCTAACTTTTATTAGTTATTGTAACGTGGGCTACTGTTGACTAACTCGTTATGAAATTGATTGTGAGTTTTGGTAAATAAAGGTTTGGTAAATTTTCATTAACGCGTACCCAGAAATAACAAGGAGGATTTTCTTCATATATTATTCCAAAAAACCGTTATATATGTAAATCTGTTTTTCTTAGATTTTTAAAAATAAACATGTATTGAAATGAAGTTGCGGTTATTTACACTAAACGTGTACGTCAAAAATATTTTTGTTTAACTTTATTTATAGAGTTTTATAAACAGTTATTCGCAAAAAAACATATTGTTTAAAATATGACGATATTTATTTAATTACATGATCTCGATTAGAATTGTAATTTTGTTAAAAAAGAAAACAATTACAACAGAAAAAAAATAAGATGTTTACTAAATACTTTAATAATAAATAGCGGTTTAAACAAAATTCTATTATCAGTAATTAAATTTGTTGGAGAAAAGTGGCGCAAGAATCTACGATGGATCCATCTAGACATGTACTTTTACAACAAAAATCAGACAATATTGATCTGTTCATACATCAAACATGAGTGTACATCACACTGGACATGAAGAATTACTCAATAGTTGTAGTTGTTTAAATAGATGTTTGCTAATGTCACTGTTAGTTATTTGTGAAAACATAATACCACATGTTATTGTTGGGCTGCATGTTCTGCAAAAATGTGGTACGTTTGAGCTGATCTTGTATTGGCTCATAGGACTACAAAATTAAATATTTTCAATTTTTAGTGCTGCTAAAAATCTTCATAAGTTGGTTTTTTAGTACATGACGTATTTGACTATGAATTTAGTAAACATTAATTTATTTTGTTTATCTCAAACTATCGTTACCTCTAATATAATTTTCTCAGTTTTTAAGCGTTTAAATATTGGAATCGCCAATTCTTAACTTCTTGTCGGAAAACACGTCTTTCCATATAGCCTAACTACATGCAGTAGACTATTCACGAACACAACATAACACTACAAAGTTAATAATAATAAATGTGTTGATCTTTAATGAGTTCAATTTCTAACTACTGAATTTAATACTGTAAAATGATAAACATTTTTTTTCTGAACATTAATAAAATTTAAGACATTTCTTAATTTTATTATGGTCTTAATTAAAAACGTGTGATTTTTTTTAATACATTGAGTCCAAGGTGTTTGGCTATTTATGATACTTAAGCATCCTAAAAAAGTAATTATTCATTTTTGTTTAATTCATTTGTGAACTTTTGCACAATCGCTTGTTAGTGTGGGTTTAGACACGGTTTTTATACTTTCTCTTGAACAATATTTACTTATATGCTTAGATGTTACAACATTTATACATTAAAAATTTTGCAATTTTGGTAATCGCTGTTTTTTAATGCTAACATTGAATTAAATCGGGCGGGATGAATCCAGTGTTGCCAGAGCTTAAGTACATTAATAATTTTACGATTTCTGTTATTACTTTACACGGTTTGGCCTTAGTAACACTTTTGCTGTTTTTTTCTAATCATTTAACTATTATTGTCTAACTTTACCATAAAACTATCTATAAGGGAAATAATGAAGAGTCAATTAACTATAAATCTGTTTTTAAACTTTTGGTGACAACATCATTGGCATAATTTAAAAATTCAAGAAATATACAGAAATAACTGGCAAATGTTTTTTGGTTTGTAGCTAAACTGTTTCTAGCTGTTTTTTATTGTTTTTTTTAATACAATACAAAGCAAAGCTTGGCATGATTTGATTATATATCAATATTATTAACTGCTTTTTTTTGCTTGCCGGATTAATTAATTTTTGTAATGATTGTTTTTATGGTGATTAAGTACAACTTATCACTAAGAAGTACAAAGTTAGCATTATGCAATAATACTGCATGCAATAAATTAATTGACCTATGCACGACTAAAAAGTTTGTACAATTGCTGCATAAAATGGTGAAAATTGTAGAAATATTTTCCAAGTTTAGCAAAATCTAGTTTAAACCAAAAAATCTTATTTAAATCAAAAAATCTTTTGTGACATCACTACAAGTATAATTTGAGAATGTTGGTGCAGTCGGCTATATTTGGCTCTGACTAAATTAGATAACTGTGCAAAAATTTAAATCTGTATTCCTCCAAATGAAAATAAAGTGATGTCTTCTATAATTTTGTAGATAAGTATTACTTTCATTGATAAAAATCAAACTTTCTACGTCTAAAATTTAATAATAATAATTTGTCAAAAATATTTTATCAAGAATTACCAACTTATCAGCGATACCACGTGACTGACTCTTATGATTGCTCACTTTGTATAATATTTGATAACAATATCCAAATAAACACACAACTATTTATGTTCTAGAAATATTTAGATTCAAGTGACATTTATCATTACTGATTAGGTTTAAGATATAATAGTTGCTTAGGAATTTGTTTACTATTGTTAGTTTTGTTTTTGAGTAGTTTACTTAGAATATTAGCGCTACCCGCGGTTAAAGTTTGTCTCAAGAGCATATTTTTTTAGTTTAACGATTTGGCTTTGCTCGTTTGTCATATAAATAAATAACGTAAGGATTATTTTATTGATTTTTGTGTTAGCGTTATACTGTACTTTTTGATTAGAGGAGCGGAATAATATGTCTGAACAGGCTGTATGATTTATAGGAATAGTGCTTATAAGAGCTTATTTTTTAATATAGTCCAAACGACAAAATAATGCAAAGTTCTTTACATACGCGATTCTTGTAGGTTATGTTATCTATTTTTTCTGTATAAACTTGGCCGAGGGGGTAGGACACTAGCAATTTCAGCGTACAATATTTCCAAATATTACTATATATTTCAAACAGTACTAAATATTACCAAAATATTTCCAAACATTTCCAAATATTCCCATCTATTTTCAAATATTACTAAATCCTTCCAAATACTATCAAATATTTCCAAACACTACCAAATATCTCCACTAGTGTCTGTGAAGTTAGCACGACATTCTATAAACACAAAAAAAATAATAAGAGTTCCAATAGCACTTTTCATAGTTCTACAGTTCCTGATAAAAATTAAAAAGCTCCGCATTTACCTTGAAAACGAAATTGTAAAAATGTCGTGCTAACTTCGCAAATCTATCACGACACCCTCCCTCTCTAAAGTACTAAAACGCGTTGAAAATTACTCTATTGTTGACAAGAGTTCTGAATAGTTCCGGTCAAGTTAAGTATATATGTGTAATTTTAGATCACTGTTTTAACAATTAACAATTTTGAATAAATTTATAATATTCAGGCACAGCACATTTTGTAAAAATGTGTCGTGCTGATGATTTTCCTCAGTTTTAATAGTAATTTAACACAGTTCTATAAGAGTTCTATGCTTTAGATACATTTTAACAAAAAGTTCCAACTGACGACCATATTTCTACTATAAAAAACAACATAAGCAATCATCTTACTTAGAAAAGTATCCAGAATGGGAACTAGCGAGAGATCAAAATATACTACTCATACGAAATGATAATATAGGTAAAGGCGTAACTACCGATGGAAAAATCGTAACTATTTGTCAAACTTTTGCGTTCGATGCGGTACTGCATCTAGTATGTCGTGTCAGACGCAATTTTGAAAATTGTTTAAAAAATAGTAATCAGTTGGAACTTTTTGTTAAAATGTGTCTAAAGCATAAAACTCTTATAGAACTGTGTAAAATTACTATTAAAACTGCGGAAAATCATCAGCACGATACATTTTCACAAAATGTCGTGCCAGACGTAATTTTTGAAAATTGTTTAAAAATAGTAATCAGTTGGGACTTTTTGCTAAAATGTCTCTAAAGCATAAAACTCTTATAAAACTGTGTTAAATTACTATTAAAACTGCGGAAAATCATCAGCGCAACACATTTTCACAAAATGTCGTGCCAGACGTAATTTTTGAAAATTGTTTAAAAAATAGTAATCAGTTGGGACTTTTGTTAAAATGTCTCTAAAGCATAATACTTTATAGAACTGTGTTAAATTGCTATTAAAACTGCGGAAAATCATCAGCACGAAACATTTTCACAAAATATCAAGCCAGAAATAATTTTTGAAAATGGTTTATAAAATAGTAGTCAGTTGGAACTTTTTTTTAAGACGTTTCAAATGTATAGAACTCTTATAGAACTGTGTAAAACTTCTATTAAAACTTCCGAAAATCGTCAGCACGACACATTTTACAAAATCTCGTGCTGTGCCTGAATATTATAAATTTATTCAAATTGTTAATTGTTAAAACAGTGATCCAAAATTACACATATATACTTAACTTGCCCGGAACTATTTAGAACCCTTGTCAAAAATAGTAATATTCAACGCGTTTTAGTACTTTAGAGAGGAAGGTGTCGTGCTAGATTTGCGAAGTTAGCAAGACATTTTTACAATTTGGTTTTTTGGTAAGAAATGTGAAAATTGTTTTACTTTATATCAGGAACTGTAGAACTATGAAAAGTGATATTAGAACTCTTATTAATTAAAAAAAAAATAAACTTTACAGAATGTCGTGCTGAGCGTGAATATTATAAATTTATTAAAAATTGTTAATTGTTAAAATAGCGACCTAAAATTGCACATATACATATACTTAGGTTGATCAGAACTATTCAAACTCTTCTTAAAAATAGTAATATTCAACGCGTTTTAGTAGTTTAGAGAGGAGGGAGTCGTGCTAGATTTGCGAAATTAGACATTTTTACAATTTCGTTTTTTAAGGTAAAAATGTGCATTTTTTTAAAATTTTTACTAGGCACTGTAGAACTATGAAAATTGCTATTGGAACTCTTTATTATTTTTTTTTAATGTGTATAGAATGCCGTGCTAACTTTACAGACAGTCATTACTAAATATTTCAATAAATTTCCAAATATTTTATTATACTCAGAGTTTAGAGAACCTAAATTGATATAACTAGATTATGTTTGGAACTGAAATTTTCCGAATATTATCTTGTAAATGGAAATTATATATCGTTTAGGATAATATTGATCATACCAAAGACTGCACGTTCAGATGGTGCCAATAATATGATGTATAAATATTTTCACAATAGTTAAAATAATGAAAGCACCTTATACTTAAATGTAAAAAAACAAAACAAATATCATTTAAAAAATTAACAAACCACTTATTCTATGTGAATTACAGTTCAGGCACACTTTATTTTGCATATTCCTGTATGACGTAATTATCGACGACTTATGTGACCCTTTCAAGAAAAATGGATGCGAACCAAGTAGGGTAATTGGTTCATAAAAACTGTAATCTGGTTGTACAGTTTGAATATCGTGATTTTTTGGCCACCGTAAATTACCCAACACATCCTCCAAAAAGTTAACTTTAACTCCTTCATTGCTTATACATATAATGGGACCTAGGTATGTACCAATTGGCAGTGTCAACTACTGCATAATGTTCCTCTTGCAACTTAATTTTGAATGTTTCTTCTTGTTGTTCTACATTTAAACTTTCCAAAGTTTTCTTGCACTTAAAGACAACACTATCTGATTCATCCTCAGAAGAAGAAATATTGTTTAGATTTTTAGTTAACTTGTTAATTTTATTTACATTTCTGTTTATATTTATTTTGTTAATCTTTTTTAGTATTTCTTTAGAGATCCTTATTTCATTATCATTAAAATATGGTTCAGATATAGAGCATAAGTATTCTTTTTAAGTCTAGAAAAGTATAGTCTATATTTGCCAGAGTTAATACAGCGTCACTATCTTCTTGTAATTTTATAAACCGTGCACAAACATCCTAGGCCGTTCTGAGATACCAAAACTTCTGTTGGTGCATTAGTTAAAAAATATTTTTTACCTTTTTTAGTTGCAGTTAAATATCTGAAAGCCAAAATGCAACCAAAAAGGTAATTGTTAGATTTCCTTTTGCTGTTATAGTTTAAAAACACACTATTGGCCAATACAATTTTTATCAGCATGGACCACATCATTTATCTGTTTTGAACTTTCATTCCATTCTTCATTACAAAACGTTCTAACCTTAGCTAAACGGTCATTACTCAACTCTTTTTATTCATTTAGAAGGCAACAGAAAGCACTTTTTCTTAATAACCATTCTTCTTGTCTTCTACGTTTACTATTAAAAAGCGGGCTTTATCTAATAAAGTTGAAGTAGATGGACCATTAGAATCATCTTTCAAGGTTAATGATTTGCCAATTTTTATGATTTGGGACAATTCAAACAATTCGGGTGACAACATGTTTTCTGTCTAAGCTTTGCTGTAACATTTCTCCATTCTCTTCGGAAAGCTTTTTCCAAGAATTTTGAATGAAATTCTCTGCGACAATAGCTTCTTAAGTACTTACTTTCACTTTCAGCCTCTATTAAGTTTTCTTGTTACCTTGTTTCTATTGATCTTAAAATTTTCATAGAATGTAAATAAATTGTTAACCATTTTTATCCTTTATTTCCGTTGCTAACTTGCGGTTGCTTTCAGGGCATCTAATTTACAATTATTGATGGTCTCATGAATATCTTTTTCTGCAGGTAAATTCAAATTATCTATATATTCTCTATTTTTTGTTTCCTAAAGAAGCAGCTAGCTTCCTATTCTTTTCTCTTGGAAAAATAAATGTATTGTCTGAAGTGTCATCATCTGAAGCTAAAATAATGATATTTACAGCGTATACTTAACTACTGTGCGAAATTTGACCTTATATCACTTATGATCTTATTTAAAAAGTCTAACCTATGATTTTTTTAAATATCGTTTATGCTAAAATTTACCATTGTGGAAAAACTGTGTCATTAATCTGAGAGTACGAAATAATTTTTTCGCACGCTTGACTTCTCATTAACCAAGGTAGAAATAAATTTCAGTGATTGTCATCTCTCAACTTTCTTATTGTCAGGATTAAGGAATGGTCATTAATTTCAATGCACTTGTAGCAATTGATAGTAATAAAGTTTTCTACCTCACTGTTCTGGCTTTTCTTGAGCCAATATTTTCAAATTCTAAATCGTTATCAGAAATTCCACATAAATATACCATGACCCAAGATAGTCAAAACAAACTTGAATGCATCCGCTCAAGTTTCATACACAACTTAATTTCACACATCTACACCGTACATAAAGTTTCGTTGTGAAAATGTTTAGTAAATTATTGTTGTTTGTTCAGTTTATAAAAGACATATTATCATAAATATCTATATGTGCGTGCAAAATAAGCCCAATTTTACATTTTCTGTTAGCCATGACTTGATTACGTTATGTTGGTTACGTTAACTCAACCAAAGTGTCGATATTTCCAATAGTCGACTGTATCATGATCTTCTATCAATAGTACTCAAATTACACTGCGGCCGTACAGAGATAAAACTTTAAGATCAAAATAATTCACTATTAATTATTACATTAGTATTTAAATATATGTAAATTAAATATTACATTTTTTGTAATAAAAAAATGTTTTTGTGTTGCCAACAGTGCAAACGCCAATATTCGTCAGTTAGTATAGTTATGTAATGGGCGAAAACAGCTCTAGTGTGGCAAAATGAAAACTAGAAGTCCACATAAAACTAAGTGTTCAAAATCAATTAGAACGAGTATTCGACAGGTGGAAAAGTCATTTAAAAACTCTTGAAATCTAGTTAGAATTGAAAAAAACGATATTAAAGTTAATGTCAAATTTGACAGATTTAGTAATAAATGTAGTACCAACAGTATAGTACTGTTGATTTTTTAATTTTTAAAAAGAATGCAATTTTACAAAAGGCAACACAAAAAATAATGTACGTTACTCTCGTCGAAACAATCATAGCAGAACTCACTCACATGCAACGCCTGGTCGTGCTGCCTCGCGTCGCATTATCGTTCGTTATGCTATGATGTACTTTTCGACGCTTGTTACGTAAATTACTATTTTTTTCTGGATTAATTGATATTACTCTGCGTATGTATGATCTCATTATTAGCAACGTTATATGCTAAAACGTAAATACAAAGTAATACAAGAAAACTATGCTTAACCAAAATTTTCAAATAAAATAACTTTCTAGTATACATGGAAAATAATTGTTTAATTAAATTAATATAAAGATTAAATATAATGACTTATTATTTATATTAAAATTTTAATATTTTTGGTAAGTAGTGTGTAAAATACCTTAACGACGAGATATTTTTTACACAGTTTTTTATTTTTTTGAACAAATTAAATAGCATTTTAAAATTTTGGAACAGTAAGGGAACAGATTTACTACACAATTATATTTTATTCATAAAAATCTATTTATTACTTTTGCCACGATTCGTTGACAAAAAAGCATTTAAATTACATTTAATATTTATGCGTAAGAATCCCCTTAAATAAGTTTTTGGTTTAATTCTAAAATATAAATTCTGTGGTTGTGCTAGAAATTTCGACGTATGTTGTTGCGAACTTAACACTCTATAATGGGAAAGCAATAAAGGGTTTAAATGTAAATTACTTTAAGTAAATGCATAAGATATTCATAAATTGTTTCGAGAGAAATAAATTAGGTAACGAATGATAAGAAAGTATCTGAAAATATGTATATTAGGTTTAAAAATAAGTATTTACGTCAAACAACCACTGCAAATTTTTAGTTTTTTACTAAATTTAAATTAAACTTATTTGCAATTACGCATTTCATCACTTAACCGGTTAAACCTTGGTTTCTTGTATCACGCAAACAGTTCACCTATCATGGACTAGCGTCTTTAGTGAATGAATGAATTAAATGCGAGCAATCATAAACATTTCCAAGCATTCCTATAATATTACAGAGATATTTTCAAATATGCTTAAATATTTCCAAATATTGCTAATTATTTCCAGATATTGCCAATTATTACCAAATACACACATTTCCACTGAAGTGTCCTACCCCTCGAACTCGAACTTGGCTCTTGCAATTAAATCAGAGGATAACTATTGTAATTGACGTTTTATTCGTATGTAGTACTCTACACTCTACAGTACAGTCAGGTTGTACACTGTACTTGTTTATTAATTTATTCCATACGTATTAGTACTGGTTTTTGGTTTTGTTTGTTTTCTTTAAGTTGGATATATTCTATCCTTCTTCAGTATTGTAACACTGAGTTGTGAAGAAGAAAAACGCATTGCGTTACAAATATATTTGGTGAAAATTTTGAATTATTTTGTTTCATCCTGATATGATCAAGTATTTGTATTGTATCAGTTCGAGAAAATTGAGAAGTTTTGTGTACATTTTAAAATTTTTTAATCGTTTTTTCATGTTTTTTGATAACAAGTTGATATTATGTTCTAATAGATTCGCACGTGACTTGAAAACCGTTGAAAACGTACCAAAAAGTAAACGTCGTTTTACATTATTTTTTGTTTTTTTGTGTTGATGTTCTTTAATCAGTTATTAGTATATTATCAATCTGTGTAACTAATTTACTACAATTTAGATTTTTTGTTATGTTGTTTTGATGACAAAATTTAGATTCGATATTACAAATGTGTTTATTTCTATATATTCAAATTAAGAAGGTATTTACTTTAGATTAAAATATTTACCATACACTTAGTTATCTTATTTTTATTATTGTCGTTATCATAAGTTTTATGTTGCAGTTTTGAATATTTTATTTTTTATATATATATATGTTTTTAGTCACTACCTTGCGCACTTGATTTTTATTGCGTTTCACTGCAACCTGCTGTGAAAAATGTGCTAAAAGTCAAATTTTCTGTAAGGTATGAAATTTACAAAACTAACACCCTGTCGTGTTTGTCGACGGCTTACATTCAGGATTTCATTAAAGTTAGTGTGTATTAAAATAAAATAATAATTTAGAAATTAGACGATATTTAATTCAAATATTTGATAATAAACACAATTTGGAAGCCATAGTTCAGATTCTGTCGATATTCTTCCTTCAATTTTCAATTGTATTATTGTAGTAAGTTTTGCTTGCTAACAACTTTTCCGTTCATAACTTACCGCAAGGGTAGAATATAATAACTATAAAAACATCTAGAAGGTATAGCAAAATGAAATTGTGCTAAAATGCAAAGTCGGGCATTTTAAGGGATCGTGGCCATTACAATTTTTACCCTTATTATTTTCCTTATTTTCTAAATACGTCGTTCTGAGAAGCTTAAAAATATTAATCGGTGTACGTGAAATTTTCATTTATAATTTAGTTTTCCTTGCTGCGAAATATTTTTAATTAAACTGTTTTAATTCTGTAGTTTGTTAAATTGTAAATTTGTTGGTAATAAGTTTTCTGGTTTTTCTCCGTGTTTGTATTACGTAGATTTAATTTGATTTATTGTTAATTAAGCTAAACTTATTTGATTATTTTTTAATCTAAATATTCGCCAGCTGCGATGTAGATAACTGTAGCGCTAATTAATTCCGGTGACGTGCTTTGTATAATGAAGATTTGATTTGTTTATGGAATATATTTTAAACTGCAATTGATTCATTTCTGTTTAGAAGTTAATCATGTCGTTCCCTTTGAAGTACTGAATCTACTATTACCCACAGAACAAATTCCAATGACATTCAAGTGAACGAGTTGAAATTATTTGTTTCACCAAAGTCAACCTTTGCCCCGTTACTATTTTCAAGTTTAAAAAAAATACAAAATATTACAGTGCCGTATAACATATATAGTGAACGATTTTTACCTGGATCGTTGCTATGTTACAAGAATTTATCCACGTATTTATAAAGCGTTGTGTTGATTTTTTTAAATTTTCAATTAATTTAATTGATAAATGAATTTTTTTAAAAACGAAATTGGTATAAACGAATTTTAGAATGTAAAACATTACTATAAAATAAAACAGTTGAGTTAATTTAAAATGACAGAGTTAAGAACATTTACTTTTTATCAATAAATAAAAATTAAAACAATTAATTAGCAAAGAAGTTGAACTTTTTATTAAAATTTTGACAAACAAAGAAATATTTACTTTATCACAAAAATGTAACTACAAGAACAGTAATTACTCACTTCCTTTTTAATTTAAAAGTTTTTTAATACTAATCATAATAATAAGGTCAATTAGATTTAATAATCATCTGCATCGAAATACAGATTGTGATTTTAATTGTAATAAAAGTATAAACGAAGCTATCGTAACCTCAACTGTGTTAAAAAATGAACGGATTAATGTCTGTACGGTTGAGCAGTGGTTTAATTGTGTGTTAAAATCTATAATGTTAATGTATTGATTAGTTACATTGTTATTAACTCTGTGTAAATATTGCGCTTGAATTCAAACTTGAAGTTTTATTTGACAAGTACGAACTTTAATGACTCTTGCAGTTCATTAGCGTGCACCGATTTAAACTGTTGCGTTAGATTGGATTAAATATTCAATGCAGTGCAAATGAACATTGACATTGTTTCGCATCTTTTTCTAGTTTTTTAGGTTATATTACATTTGTTGCGTTTTTATGACAGGTAGGTTATAAAGACGTTTTTTATTTACTTTTTTTAAGAGATGGCACTAATGCCGTTTGAAATTATGTTAGTAAAGAGATCGCTCAGAGGCTGCTCACGAGCAGTGGCGGATTATAGATCGTCGGGGCCCTAGGCGGCAGAGCCACTTTGGGGTCCCCAGGTAGTCAAACCAAACCAAAAACCATTTTTGGAACACTTTATAATAATAATATTATCAATTAAAATTTCTGTGCTTTTGGTATCTTTGGGGCCCCTGCGCAAGCTCGAGGCCCCAGGCGGCCGCCTACTCCGCCTAGCTTTTAAGACGCCACTGCTCACGAGTACTATTTAAGCTTGTAGCACAATGTGCTTTTGTCGACTCTGGTTAATATTTTTTTACCTTAATCTTCATTCTTACACTGGCAGTTACCACATCTAAATACAAATTTTTCTAAAGGTGATATCTAGTTTTTTGCTTAAAATCGTTACTCAAATTCTTTACGTTTTTAGAACTATCTTCTGTTCTTCGTTCTTTAATTATTAACTTTAGGCAAGGAGCATTATCAAGACAAGACAGAAATCAAAAACTTGAAAATCAGCAAACCAAATCAAACAAAGAGTTTCTAAGAAGTTAAGCAATCAACTTGTCAACCTGATCAGATTTTAGTTTTTTGAAATTTAAAATACAGCTTCATGTCAATTCGATGTTTTTTCAAATGGTTTTTGAAAACTGTTTTAATATCTTTTCTCATCTATATCATTTCATCTATAATCTGTATTTACACCTACGGTAAAATTTATTTGTATTTTAAATATTAGTATCGGTAAGTTTTTTTTTGCTATGTGTTTACCTATATGTTAACTCAAAATATTAAGCTTGTTTTCTAGTTTTTTTTAGCAATAGGCATAACACTTCTGAGCTCACTCCTAACTACGCTCTTGTCTCGGTTGAAATCGAGTTTCGAACTATTTTGTTTATGTTTTTGTTAGTACCTATATTGTGGTTGTTTTTTAATTTGTTGAAAATATTTTCTATATGTAGCTTGTTGACTACCAAAACTTTTAGTACTTTTTTGCTTTTGAGTTACGTTCTCTTTTTGTTCTATGTCTTGTCATACATTTGTTTCTATACGCTCGTTTTATCTTATTTTTGTACTCATTCTACTTGTTCCAGTAGTGTTTGTATATTAACTTTACTTTTTTTGGTTCTATTTCTTTTAATAATTAGGTTTTTCTAATTATTGGTTTTTCTTATTTTAAAATTTTTCCTGAATTTGTTTACTAATTGCGGCTCCGCTTCTTTATTTTGTTTAACTCTTGTTTTAGTTTACTTTTTCTCGATTTTGATTCAATTTCGATTTTTTAACGTTTAATGTTTTTTCTTTTTGGTTAATTCTTTATTTCTATGTAATTTTTTGTATCGTGGTTCTTAATATTTTATCGTTTACTTATCTATATTTGTTGGGGTTTAGTTTTGTGGTGTTTGTTTAAAGTGTGTTCTGACTGTTAATACTTTTACGTTTTGAATGCATTCCTTTTTTAGTTTGTTAGTGAATCGTTTGCTTTCATTTTTTGCATTTGTTAAGTATTCTATGTTTGCACTTTGTAATTGAAGTTCTGTTGAAAAGCATATATATTCTCGTATAATCGGCCGTGATGCCAAGCTGTGTTCCTTTGCGCGTCGATCTTGTTTCTAACTTGATACTGTAGTTCTACTTTTTGTGTTAATTATTTGCATTTACTTTGTATACCGTATACTCACTAAAGCACTTAATTTGAAATTCTGATATTGCTTCTGAAAGTTCTGTATGCATTTGTGTTTAAATGCAGATCTCTCTTAACTCTATTTTATGCCAAAGCCGAGAATTAAATTTTATAAAAAAGTTACCTAAACTTAAAATTCTAACATGATCTACCACGATCTGTTTTTTCTTGTGTTCCAACAGTTTTTTAATTCAATGATATTGTTATGGTACCTGTTTAAAATATACTTATTGAGAGTCTATACATAAAAATCAAATTTTTATACAGACGTATTGTTTTAGTCTCACTTCTTCAAAAGTGTTTAAAAATCAGAAAAAAAAATTTATCAGTAAGTTATCACCATTTTATTCTTTACTTTTTTGGACATATTTTTTATAGTAGCTTATAGAATCTTCATCTACTTTCAAAGTTATCTACCTAATGACAGCAATTTATCTGTAAACGATCCTTTTACTGTGTGTAGGTACAGATGCAATTCACAATTAGATTTCTTTCTTTATTATCTTTAAGGTCTATTTTATCAGGTGACTTGCTTATTTTTAGAGTTTGATTTGGCTATCAGATGATGCTATATTACGTTATCCTCTGTATACCTATATAGGTTACACATTTCTGTTAGTTTTAGTCGAGTGGTTTTATTATTTACTAGCTTGTATTTGACATGCATCAAGTTGTTTTTTGGTATACAATTGTTTTTGCACATTTTTTTACTATTGTACTAAAGTTTCAATTTTTTAGTAATTTCTTTTAAAAATTTATTTTTTAGGGTGTTATAGAGTTTATAATAAAAATGAGAATGCTTTACAAAGTCTTTAAACTAATTAGGATAATAAGTGTTACAAGAAACTTTCTAATACAGTATTATCAATCAGCAACCTTGATCCACACCCAAAAAATGTCGGAAGTTATCTATTATTAGAATAATATAAAACTCACATCCTGTAACGTGCGGATTTGGTTACTTCATTGTTAAAATAATAGTTTTAAAAATAAACCCCTAACTAATTTTTTATTTCTGGTTGTCAAAACTAGGTAATGAAATAACCTGTATAAACCCATCATTAGAAGCACTTTTTTGGAAAATTAATTAGACTTACACTTGTGGGGTTAAAAGACGCGATTAATTTAATGAGATGGAAATTATATAAATTACGACAAACGTGTAATAAAAATTACTTATTGTCTAATTAACCTTCCAGCTTTCTTCTCTGAATATAGAAAAAATTAATGGGTCGTCTTTTAGGAAAATTTAACGTTAAGAAAAACGGACTTTATTACAGCGCCTATCTAATATTGGATTACAGTGATTTATACTTCTTTAAGCGTAAAGGCTATTAATTTTAATTCTTTTTCTACTTCTAATTTAGCAATGGTGTACGTGAAAAATGTATCATCGGTTGAGTTTTATTGATTATCCTTGGGTTTATTTGTTCGAGTAATACACGAATGCTTCTGTTGAGAACAAAATTAATTAACATCGAATTGATATCTGAAACATAACTACAACACTAATTGTCATCCTATTTTCTATTGGCTTTTAAGTATTACGGTTTGTGTATTTAAAAGGCAAGATACGATAACTCTGGGCTGGAAGAAAACTTTTGGTACTCCTATGACATTTTATGATTATATATTCTGCTGTTTTTATCTTAGAAATCAATATTTAGCTTTATTAAAATTTGTATAGGGTAAAGTTCTTATTAGATCCAATTCGAAACGACACAGTTTTATTTCTTAACAGCAAAATTAAACTACATACTGTGACAAGTTGATGAATAAATACAATCAAACTCAAATTAATTATATGATTTTTAAATTAACTAAACTCTTTCTTTTTATGCCTTACATCTGGTTTTTTGTGTGAAGCAGAATTTGAAGAATGTATCACAATAACAAACGTTTTCTGGTTATGTTATTAAAAATATTTTTGTTTTCTAAGATTACTTTTTATTATTACTTCTTCTTAATGTAATCTGAAAAGATAATTCAGAATTGCTAAGTTTCTGTTATTACGCAAACTTTAAAACTCTCTGATACCTAGTTGCTTGCTGAGGTTAAGTCGTCAACAAATAAAACAGCAAAAATGTATTTGAGAAGTGGAGTATTAAAACTAGTCCGCATCAATACTGTTTATGCAATTTTAGTTTTTCAAATCGTTACTTTCATAAAACTTTTGAGATCTTTCACATAATCCTTTTTTTGTGTCAAATTATTTATTTGACTATAAACTAACTGGGCACGTTTGTTTTTTTACAACCATAAAATTAATTAATATCGTTTGCTTTTTTTTGCAAAAGGTGTTAATCGGATTCAATCGAGTTATAACTATAGTAATTCATTTATTCTAAATTACACTTAATTGACGTTTCTCGACACGCGATTTCATCTTTCAAACTTAAAATAAGATGCCTGGTTTGAACTAAAAGACCTTTACGGTTTTTATTTTTGTTCAATCTTAATCTGAATCACGAGGGGCAACACTGCAGTGAAATAAATTACAAAATCAAAAGAAATTGCGGCTGACGTCCAAAACAATGGGAACAAATTCTTGACATTGGCCTAAAACGTTTTAGCAGAAATTATTTCAAATGAAAGCATTAATCGATTTTTTTTTTAAATGGAAAAGACAAACTTTTTTTAGTTATATTTTGTTTTGAGATTGAAAATAACTACGTGGATTTCTCATAGAATCTAGAAAAACGTTTGATGCCAAACCATAATACGTGAATTTACGTTATGCTGCGTTAATAAGACTAATTTTACACAAGCTTTGAATCCGTAATCTCGAAACACGTGCATGTTTGGAATAAGTAATTGAACATAGATGTGTTTATATATTTGCTTTTCTTCTTACGGAAACCGTTGCGGTAATTTCGGCGCAATCATTATATGACAAAGAACTCAAACGTCCTTCGAGTAATGGGAAAAACTTCCGCTTCTTATGTGCGTGTGTATTTATAGCTTTAAAAGTAAATAGGATGTACGCTTATAATCTAACAAGCATACTAAGCAGCATCATAGTGTTTGTTTTTATTTTTAGCGCTTGTAGAGCAGCTGGAGATGAACACATGCACATACTGTATCGTGAATTTTAAAACGATGCGACCAAAATGAACTAATATTTTTAAATAAAAATATAGATTGTTTTTCTAAAAAACAAATCCTGAAAAAAAACAGGTGTTAGTCAAGCAGGAATCTGTCAAGTTGTGTTATTGTTAATTCTTAACAACAATACAAATACAAATAAAATATTGACTCCCAAAAAATTGTTTATAAATTTTTTATTAAAAAGCCAAGTACTACATTTTAATATTCAATAGAGTACACTGTTAAATTCCTCATTGTATTTGTTTTTATTTTTAAATGCTATAATTCTTTAACCTTTTTTCTTAAGTGATGATTCAAAACTGTATCAGGATTTTAAGATTGAGACTCATCACAGTTATTTTTGTTCATCGCCTTTCACTCTTTCTTTTGTTTATTGTTTTTAATGTTTTTAATAAAAGGTATAAAGCTTTTTTCATTCGGATCGTTTTCAGTAAATTGAAGGTTACACATTTAACCTGTGTCTAAATTGGATTATCATGCAAATGGAGCGTATGAAATGCAAAAAAGGTCTGGATAAATTGAATTGTTTTTATTTCTGGGTTAGTTTTCTTCTTCTTTTCTTAATGTCATTTATAGTTTGGTAACGTCAAAATAGTTTTTCTTCTCGAGATGCACTCTCTCTTATTTTGTAGGAAATAAAATCCACTTATGTTAATTGCACCAGAAAATCTTTAACAGTAATTAACACTTAATTTAATTGACTTTTTTGAAATTAATTAGCGTTTAAAAAATACATATATATTATTATATAAAAAGTTTAATTAAAAGAAAATCAAAGTGTTTCAATACCTGATGTGGATTATTTTGTTACAAATTTGAAAGAAAAAAGATTCCTCTGACAAAGAGAAAACTTTTTACATATTGATTTTATCTCTTCAAAATCTGTTTTTCTAGGTTTGTAAATGAAGTCAGAAATTATTATTGTCGGTTCATTTTTTTTTAAAGAATGAGGGATTTATCTTCTTTTCTGATCAGGTTGACTTTACAATCCAGTTTACTTCTAAGTCATCTACCAATAGCACTGGAAATATTTGTATGATTGAGCTTTAGATTTAACAAACAAATGGAAGAAGGAACGGATAACCAATATACTACCTGATGATGGCAGAACACCCAGTAGAATTAGTGAGAAGCCACCTGATTATGAACAGGCACGCAAAGTACGGATGTTTAAATGGGAGAATTGTACCCTATTTGATGTGCGACTGTGGACAGAATATAACTTACTTGGATCGTATTCTATTATTGTAAAACAACTGAAAATTAATAAGAAATCTCTACGTGTAAGAAAGTGTCTAATGGTTCTAATAGTAACATTATGATTTTTTGACAGCTTAAGTTATACTTATTTTGTGTGCTGCCAACATCGCATAACGTCAATATTTTAAGTTCGTTAGCGTAGTTACGTAATGGGCGAAAAAAGTTCTAGAATAGCAACGTGAAAAACTAGAAATCCACATAAAACTAAGTGTTTAAAGTCACTTTATTATATTAGAAACAAGTATGCGATAGGTGGAAAAAGTTATTTAAAAAAATCTTGAAATTCAGTTAAAATTGAAAAAACTATGTTAAAGTTAATGTCAAATTTGACAGGTTTAGTAATGAAAACTCCTTAGTACCAACATTATATTTTTAGTAGAAAATAATGTGACGTTACTTCTCCTGCCGAAAGTTCTTATAGCATAACCTTTCTTTGACTGCAAGTGCGGCCTTGTTCGTCTATGATATACTCACTTTCGACGCTTGTTACGTAAATTACTATTATTTCCTTATTTTTACTTGTTTATAGATTAATCTCGTGATCATTTTCTTTTTAAGGTAACGGGTTGCTTTGTTGTTAGTTATTTGTGAATAGGATCAAGAAACCCTTATTCTATCATTAGTCCAAGTTTCTAGCGTTTTTTTGGGATTTGTGCATTTTGTACTATTTTTGGTTTAATTAAGATTCTTATTTATATGTTAGGTTGTTAGTTTATTTCTGGGAAAATGAATATCAAAAATCCAGATTGCAGCTTTTATTCGGATTTGGTTTTATGTGTTTAAAATATGTGTAATCAGTTTGTGTTTATGTTTGGTTTGGGTATTTTCTTTTCAATATTTTTTTGGTGAAATCTCACTTATTAATAGTTTCTTTAGAAGAACTTGGTTGGTTGTTTGTAAATTATGTCTTTGATGTATGGTATGTCTGCTTTTTCGTGCAGTTGTGTTGTGGGTTTGTGTTTGTCGAGAATGATTTAGTAGTGCTTGATTTTGGACCTTTTTGCAGTTTTCCGTAGATTAGTCTTGCACGTGGTGCACCTATACTGGGGCACGCGTACAGGATTATTGGTCTTATTATAGCTGTATATGCAATGAAGTTAGATTACTTTGCTTATTGGACTTTAGTGGTTTAATAGTGGGTAAACTTATGCTGAAGACTTTGTTTGGTTTCCTGGTCATGTTTTGTATGTGAGTGGTGTATGTAAGTGCTTGTTGTCGAGTGTGACTCCTAGACAATTTTGTTTTTTTTTTTTTTGCTGCTTGAATGGATGTTCGTTAAATGTTACGTCCGTGATTATTTTGTCTTTATGTGTAAATAGGGTTAGTGCTGTTTTTTTGTGCGTTTATTTTTATTTTCCATTGTTCGTAGTCCATTTCTCAAGTAGGTATATGTACTCTTTTGCAAATATTTGATGGTTTTGATTGATTTGCCATGAACTGGCTATTACGTGGCTTGTTTCACAAGTGGATAACCTAACTTTTGAGAAGTTCTTAGTTAGATTTCGGTTGCTTGCTTGAGTTTGCGATTTATCTCACGCCCTGAGATGAAGCCCTCTTACAAAAAGTGTGGGTAGAAACGTTGACAACTTCGGTTACAACAACAATGACAGGGTCCAAACTCGGGAAGACATTCTTGATCTTAGTATAGATTCCGGCCGTGGAAGCCTTCGCTATTAAGTTATTTTTATAATTCTATTTGGTTCTATATTATGTAAGTATTTGTTCTGTTTTTTCCATATTGCACTGTAGCTGAGTACGCCTCTCGTGTGTGTTTGCGTTAATAGTTTGTCTGATTGCGTGTGTTGGTTTAGTTGTGCCTTTCGTTGATTAGATGTTGGGTTTGCTTTGGCACTGTGGGTTTTGATACTTACCGGTGATGTTAAGTTGATGTGTTCTAGATATGCGGGACAGCCAGCTGTAATTTGCCGTATGTGGTTCTTAATAATGACAGCATTGCACTGGCGTTTTGTTGTCTTTTTTAATTTCAAGTATTTTGACGTATGGTGGGGGTGGACGGATGCATTTGACGCATTTTAGTTTCATGTTATAGCAATTGCTTCTCAGATCCGTGACCAGAACTCGCTGGCATCTATGGCATTGTGTTCTAGTTTTTTATATTATTCCCATTTGAACTCGAGTGTTGTCGATTTCTTTTATTTGTGATGCCCCTTGTAAGGTGGTTTCTTTTTTCAGGTAGATAAGGAAAAGCGCTGTTTTATTCGTTTTTCATAGATTTAAGTTTAGTCACTTCCGTATCCGCCAGATTTTTCTGAATCGAGTTGTTCCATTTATTTTGACTGGATCAGTTGGCTTTTAATGTACTCAATTTGCTGTTTTTTTGGGAGTATATGTGTATAACATTATTTCGTTTGGAGAGAATAACTCCAGTTTTTAGTTTGGGGTTTGTCTTGATAAATCTTTCATAGGAAAGATTTTAATTCCTGTTTGTTGAATATTGTATAGGTGGAGTTTGATACAGCTTTTTTTGACTTTGTGTATAAAATTTCTTTAAATTTTTTTTTGCTTGATATTGTTTACTGGTGGCGGTTTGGTCGTTTTTAGTTTGGAGTCACTGGTGGTGCAGCTTGAAGTTGTCGTAAATATTGTTTGAGGGTACCTCATTTCATCTTCTTCGGTAAAGATACCGAAGCGGTTTGAAAGATTGAAATTCTTGCCTGGTGCTAGCCAATACATTGTTGTTGCATTTTCTGGTTTTGTTAATTAAGCGCAAATTAGTAATTTGCGCGTTAAATCCCGCTTGAAGTATAAAATAGAGGGATTGTTCCCATATTCAAATTGGCGTTTTTTATGTCAACTTGGTATGTAGTTCACTTTGTTTGAAAGTATTAATATTAATTTTATTTTATTCACTTATAACGTTTTAAATAATAATTCACCACGTAAAGTGAAGACCGTTAAACAACGCTTTAGTATCGTACGACGATTTTAATCGGTATGAGGGATATTCTCTTTATGGCGTTTAAATAGTTTTTATTTATCAGGCTAATTTGAAATGAACTGCAGGCAGTAAAACAACTGTTTGAAACTGAGAGTTCAGAACTGAGAAAAATTCATTACAAAAAATACTAAAAAACATTCATTTAAACTCAATTCGAATCGATTTGCGTCTTAAATTGTGTCACTGCACTTAAACTAAAACGCAACTTTAGTTTAAACTTACATCTCGTTTAACAACAAAACTACCAAACCTGTATTTAAAAAGAAAAGGGGTGTAAGTTAATTATTAAAATTTTCTTAAAACTTTTAATCTTCGATAATAGCATTAAATTGTAATAATTTATTAAATATTTTATAATAAATCTACCAATTTAAAAATACTTGAAACTGAAATTGGCTTAATTTTTATGAAACTTTCTCGTATCTAACTAGAAAAAGCACTTAACCAAATGTACTTTAAGTATAATAACAATTTTGAGACTAAATTTGGCAATCATGTTAAACGATCTTTATAGCTTTATACACAATAATTCGATTCAATTTACTTTTAACTAGGTTAGCTTATTCATTTTATTAAGTAAAATATACTAATTTAAAAAGAAAACTTTAAATAAACTATTTGATTCAACAATATTTTTACAAAAATTTAGCTTCTATAAAATGGAAAATACGAAAGAGAGCAACAAAAATTGTAAGTTTATTTCTTCTTCCTGATGTAGCATGAATGTTTGGTATTTTCAATTTGGTCAAGTTTTCACATCGTCGGTTTCTGAAAAGCTTTATTGGCTTCTTTTGAGACATGAAGAGTGCTATTTGAGTATTTTACAGTAGAATAAAATGAATACATTTTGAGACGTATTGAAATAGAGTAACGTTACTAACTGTTGTTTTATTTTGCTTTAATAATTTTATATGCAATGATTCTGTAACTTTTCGCCTTGAGACTAGTGCATTCTTCAGATTAGTTTAAAAATTTAAAGACGGTTGCTCTTATCGCGTTATACTTATACTTTAAAGCATTTTGTGTAAACATCGTGATGTCTCATAAGATGAAGTTCAATACCGTTGGGTATATATAACTTAGTTTAGATAGACTCCTTCACATAAGATTGCAGCTCCAAGTGGTAGTTTGTTTAGTGTGCAACTAATCGATTCAATGTTGTTATGTAACATTTAGTAAAATAATCATACGAAAAGACACACGAATATGTTATAAAAATATATTTAATTATAAAGAGAGCTGATTATAATTTAATTAGATAAGCATACATTAAAACTTAATTTTCGTTTAATATGCCGGTATCACTGGAGGATCTCTTGTCTTACAGTTCTATTACATTACAGCCAACTAGGGCAACGTTGTAGTACACAACTACATGATGTGTATTTGTATATGATGATAATGATAAATATATGATTATCGTTGGCTGGCATCCAGATTTAGATGTGAGAAGTTCCGGGAACGAGTCCCGGCTTCAAAGACGTTGTGAATTAAGTTCAGAAACTACTTTTGTCGGAAAAGCATTATACAAATAGACTGATTTAAACAAAGATTCAGACGTTGACTTTACGGAAGAATCTCATATGGCGGTACCTTTTAACACAACAAACGTGTGTCAAATATTTACAAAAAAATAGTGACGCCATCGGTCAGTAACTTTGAAAAAATAGTAAGAGCTTGACACACACTTGTAGTCACAAGAGCTACGCGAAAAATTTCCTTAAAATAGCGTTATTAAATCGTTTTATGAAACAGAACTGAGACCAATATTCTTTTTGATACACAACCCGATTACAATATGAACAGTGAGAATTGAAGGAAAGGGGGTGGTGAACAAAAGTGATTATTAAAGAGTTCATGGAGTAGGAATCTCCAAAGAATGATTTTTACTCGTTCTCTTAAGATTATTCAAGTGTCATCCCTCGACTTTTAGTACGTTTCATAACTTCTTTTTCTTTCGTTTATAAAATGGTTGTTCTTTTTAGAATGTCGTGGTGATGGAAATCTTTATTTGAGGCATTCATTATTGGGTATAAGTTTTTTATGGTACTTCACTAACACATTATCTGTGGGGTACTGCTCACGTTTTTTCAGATTATTGGTAATGTTTCGGTAATTAACGTTTTATATGAAAAAGGCTAATATTGTCTTTTTTTAATTTCAGTATTTTTGGTTCTTCTTAAACATCTTCATTATTATACGGTTAGTAGATTTTAATAAATGCGTTGATTTTTTGTTGCTTTTAAATCGAGATCAAATTTTGTACTTAGGATTCGTTTCTGCCCTATGATAATTAAGCTCTTATTTGGTTTGGATTATCTTGAATGTTTGCTTGAATCAACAATCAGAACGCGTTGATTAGGAAACGCTGCTTTTTCAGAAATATAGAAGTATTTGATTTGGAAAATTCTAACCTAATTATTGGGATACACACAAAGGCTCTTATTTTTTGTGTAAGTATTAAATTAAGTTACGAATAGGTTCTTAGAAGGTAAATAGTACTTAAACATACTTTGTCAATCTAAAAAAAAAATTTTAATATTTTGCTTTTTTAACATACAAATAAAATTTGCGTGCAACTTATTTCATGTAGGTCTGTATTTTGAGCTCACTAATTCATCATGGTTTTTAATTGCATAAAGATGTATTTTTATAATTTTTTTTTTTTCTTTTGCTTGGATGATCAACATTTACGTGAATTTTTTATTGTACTTATAAATACAAAGTAGTATTTTATATTTTATTGTGATTTTTGTACAACATATTTTATGTGTATATCAAGCAATAGTGTACTTGGTGTTGTTTCTACTTGAACATGTAAATGTTCAGGCTATAATTGCAACTGCTTTGAACAATCAAGGTGTAAAAATACCATTACATATACATTGCAACTTGCTTTTTGAAAACGCATTGCATTACAAATAAACATAAGTATGTGATGTTATTTTCCAAATACGTTATGAATGGAGTAGTCAATAACATACTAAGAGAACGAAATACAATTAACGTATTTAACTTTACATAAAATTATCAAGGGCGCTACTAATTTTTATTTATATGCCGAAATATATGTATTGCCGTATTACTAAAGAAGAACTACGTTTAGAGAAGTGGCAATATTAGCATTTCCGAACCTTTTCTGTTTTTGTAACGCTATAAAAACGGAAGAATGTGCGCAGTTGGAGACGCAAAGTTCTGACGTAAAAAAGTTTTTTCGGTAACCGCATGCATTAGCATATATTTTTCTTGATTTTTTTGGTCAAAATTCTTACTGTTGAAAGTGAACGTATTAGAAATCATTTGTCTTTTTTATTTTGCAATTCGTTCTTTCTGCGTCAGTGCAATGCATTATATGCAAAACTATTAATAACATTTGTAATTTTTATAGAAAATAAATTTAAAACAATAACGTTTATAAAATAGTCAAAAAGTTAAAATGAATTTGACTTTTTAAACATACTAATTGAATGCTAAAAATAAAACAGGTGTAGTTTATTTCCGCAATCAATTATAATTAATTGGCGGATTGATTTCTCAATTTACGTTTAGACTAAATTTTTTCCGGTAATTTAATTTCTTATTCAAGTTTATTTCCTTATATTTGGTCATGGGCTGATTTTTTGAATAAGTATTTTGATGGTTTTTCTATTTATTTTTTATTACTTATTTTGTTATTCAGATTTATTTTATGTTTTTTACCATACTTGATTAAAATACTTAATTTACCCGTTTTCTAAAAGATTTTTTATATATATTATATCAGAATCTGTTTTTATTAAAACTACTACTACAAAAATTTATTGTAAGTTAATTCTTGAATATTCAGTCAAGCAAATTGTAAATTATTCCTTGAATTTGTTGACTTTTTAAGGGTAGGTTTTGGATACAATACTTTTAACAAAAAAATGTTTCTGATGGTTTGCAGTGTGGGTTTGGTATCTTTATACGCATAGCGAAATAACACCAACATGGACGTTAACTTTTTGCTGATCATTGGTAAAACTATGCTTTGGAAATTAACTTGTTATTTAAATAGAAGTGTGTCTAGTAGAAAATCTGTTTAGTTCTTGGAAATTTAGTTAAAATTGAAAGAAAAACGATTTAAAAAAATTTATAAATACTGGGTCAATATTAGAGTATTATATGCTAAGAGTTGGTATTATAAGTATTCCAAATTTTTAGAATTTCAACGCATTCAGTTAGTTATAAATATACTACCGATATCAGGGATTTATTACGTTTTTTAATGTGATTATTTTTTTTATTTTTAAAAAATTTTACAAACTACAAGACAAAAAATAATGTATATGTTACTCTCAAGTTGAAAGTCTCATAACATAACTAACTTTTTATGCAACATGCGGGCTTGTGCCGCGTTAACGTTCGTTATGCTATGCTTCTCACTTTCGAAGCTTGTTACATAGATTTATTTACATTACTAAATTCAATATAATTAAAGAACAACAAATGACTAAATTAATTTTATATAACACTTCAAATGTTTATTTATGTAATCACCGGTGCCGAAATATGCTATTTTATTTATGTGAACAATAAGTTAGCGTTATCTTTTTTTACTGCGTCTCTGTTTTTATATATCGGATCTTATCGTTGCTTTGGAGTTCGAAATTGTTACAGTATTTTTCAATTTTACATTCTGTTTTTCATAATAATTTACAGTAAACAAGTTAATGACATGATACGTTTAAATAAAAAAAGAATATTATAACTGCGATATATTTACTACATACTAATCAAAACATTTCTTCTAATCTTTAGGTTCCAGCATTTTTCTCTCTACGTCTTCTACACAGCTTTACACGGTGTGCTTTTTTTTTCTCTGCGAAAAGAAACTATTACTCTTCTAATCAAAATCTTCGTGTCAAAGCCAGTTTTATTTCCTCCAATGGTTAGGATAGCGAGGCCAGATAGACGTTCTTGACTCATTGTTGAACGCAAGATAGGGTTTTAATTATTTTCAGTCTACTGAAGCTACGCTTACAGCTTGCAAATGTCGGTCAGATTATGTGCAGTACATATTTTTAAAGTTATACTAACGCTTCTTGCAAGTCATGCATGCACAGATGTTTTAAAAAGTCGATTTTTTTCATTAATTTCCGGGAATATTTTCGTGCTAGATCGAATTTATTTCGACATACATATTTAAAAATTCGTGGTCCCTGGAGGAAAACAGAAATTTTCTTGAAAGATTGTTTGTGTTCTCTACCCTGGTTTCAATTTATGTTAAAATTTTATCAAACACTACTTTTTATATCTTTTAGCAAAATAACCCATTTGGATCTAGAGTTCTTGGATTCGTTCTCGCAGATTTCTGTCATGTTTTGCCTTTTAGTTTTTGGAACATGCGTTTGTTTTTAAGACTGAGCTTGATTTTCGGGTACATGATGTAGCTTCTTTGATCTCAATGTTCTATTGGTTTTTTCGATTTCTCTTGCAAGATCCCTAACAAGACCTTGCATTATTGTCACAGAACGCGAAAACAATGATATTCTTTTTTTGTATTTCCCCCAACGTTCACTCTGTTAATCTCTCAAAGAATATTATCCCAAATTGTTAAGTTGAGGGATACATTTAAAATCCCTGTCTGTAGCAAATGACCAGTTTTATACTTAGATTCTGCGACTAAATAGGATTCTTCTAATTTTTTCTCAGGGCATTAACACTTGCATTATTTTCCCGCCGCGTGGTAGTCCAACAAAGAGAAACAATTAAGATTTTGTACCAAGCTCAAATAAGCTAACTGCTTTTGAACATAATGACCTTTGGAATGCACGTGTCCACAAGATTTAAAGAGTGTGTGCTAGTCATCTGTACAAACTCTGCCAGTTTGTTCATTTGCATAATTCTAGATCGGACTGCTTTATATATGCAGGGTATATTAGATTTGTTGGAATTTCTTTTTTAACATATTATAATTACTTCATTTTGGCGCTGCCAGAACTTTGCTTCTCCCGGGACAAGTGTTTGGTGTGTGTCCCCTTGATCTGGGACAGATATTTGGGAGTACGAAACGAACGAAAACGAACTTTTATATCTATTTTCTTAAAAATTGCTGAAAATACTGTGGCTGTCTTTATCAAAAAGGGTATGTGCTTAACTGTCTATACGATCAAATTTATTTTTACACTAAATAATATTTATAATTTTAGTAAAGCTGTAAAAAGCATTGTTCTTTCTCTAAATCTTAACAAAAAACAGCTGCAAAGAAGCCATATATTTATCTGTCTTCCAGAAAAAAGACGTTACTTCTGTGACTTAAAGAATTAAAGCATATAGTAATGAATCGAGATACATAGACACTGGAACATTTTTGAAACCGGAAACTTCTTCAGCGAAGGCTAAATTTAAAATTTTGGGTGAGATGCACTGTAACGAAAAAGTGGACAGCACAGTCACAGCAAAACTATATTTTTTAGCGTTTATATTGGCATGAGCTAGTCTATCTTTAATTTCCTGTTGTGACTATTTATTGTCTTTATGAAGCGTTGTTTTGATTTTTAATTTAAAGTTAAATTAATTGATGAGCAAAACTTTTAACTCTTTAACATAGAATAAAAAACGAGTACTTCTTGATATTAAAATGGTATTTTACTTTGCAGAAAAAAATAAAATAAATTACATTAGCAAAGAAGTTTCCACTTCTTCCGGGAGCCTCATATGGGTAATGCTCATTTTAACAATACGTCAACTGAACAAAACCTTGTTTTACTCATTCTTGATAGCCACATGGTCATAAGCAGTTAAATGAAGTTAAGAGAAAGCCAAAGAAAAATATTAAACACTTTTTAAATTGCTTTCCTATTGCGTTCTATCTGCATGTAATAAGCCAATGAATAAACAAAATTTTTTGTGACTGTCACTTGTATATGAGCATTTTTCCTGGCACAAAATGATTTATTACATCACGTGTTGAAGTACTTTGCAAGGCAAGTTTCAAAATATAGCTAACATTAAAGAATTAAAAAAAAATAGGAATTTGACAGAAACAGTTTTTACGTCTTCAGGAGCTTTTGAAATCATCACATCTGAACATCTTATTTTGTGGAATGGTATCTTTGATTCATTTTAAGCAGAAATAGCACACCCTGCAAACTAATTATTTTTTATTATAATTATTAGATTCTATTTTATTGGTCCTAAATTCTAAGAATGTACTAACCACGAACGCTAAAGATAAAATTCTAAGGAATTGATATATAATTTATTATGAAAAGTTTCCATTCCGCATTAGAAAACCTTTTAAGCGTCGCAAAAGAGTTCCCATCTGCGACTTTTATGTTACCTATATTTTTAGTAAATGACTTTAGTGTAACAGTATTGAATATTTTATGATGATGTCGCTTAGAAAAAATAAATACGTTTTTCTTCTTTTTTCTTGCGGATCTAAGCCCTTCTAAAAGTATAAATGTTTTATCACCTAACATGTATTGCACCGGAAGTGAAATGTATGTTAAGTAAATAAGTTCAACGAAGTATTTATATTAGCAGAGTCAGGATGTAAATATTCTTTTTAAAAATTTGCATAATTACCACTTATACGATATATTGTTTTACTAGAAGCATTCAGCAACGATGGAGTGCGGTGTTAGTGCGGGTGGTTACACAAATGGTACCCCTCCAACACCAAATCCGGTATCCTTGCACATGATGTACGAGCCGAAAGGTCTCCTGGCTAAAGCGGGTCTTCATGTAAATTTTTAGGTGACAAGAGTGAAGTTAAAAGAACGATTTGAGAGAAATTTCCTCACAGCCAAATATGGAAATCATCAGATGAGTCTTATACGAAAGAGACTTGCTGTCGAAATGTGGCTATATGAAGAATCCTGTAAAGTTGTATACGACACCGGTTAAAGTTATTTACGTACATATAATGCCGATTTAATAATTTTAAGTTTTTTGCATTAGGAAAACTTTAATGCGTCTTATATTTATAATTTAAATTAAATTTATGCAAAAAGTTTTCTAGACATTTTCAATACAGGAATAATTAAACAAGTACTTTGCATTTACATCTTATATTTACAGGGTAAAACTTTCCTGGTTTAATTTATCACTATCATTGTGATTATGTTATATCCAAGTTTCAATATTAAAATGCTAGTTTTACATTTTTAATCTTTACATCTATGAGGCGATTGTTATTATACTATAATTAAAATGCTTGATATATAAACCTAAGCTACTTTCCAGGGTGTGAACTTTGGCAGAAATTGAGTAATTGGCTTATTTGGATTGGAGCGCTGAATGGACGTTGTAAACTGATGCAAACTATTCAAATATTTGGATTAAAGATATTATGAAACTGCATTCACTTCGTCACTTTTCACCCCATATAAAGGTTATGAAGTTATGTGTTAGTTGAGATTTCTGATTGAGTTTTTATTACAATTTTTATTCTCGATAAAAGAAGAGACACAATGATGTATTGTTGAGTGTAAATTTGGTTTCACAATAAAACGCCCAATTAATTCGTGAGAGGTGGCTTAGCTGTTGAGAATTTCAACTATAATCATGCTGAAGTTTGGAAAAAATCAATTGTTTATTTGTTTACTTCTCGAATTTAAACGAAATTTTACACTATCTCTGTCAGAAAGGTGGAAAAATTTCTGAAACATCCATAACACGTTTTTTATCAGTCTCATTGATTTATATTAAGGTGGATTATTATTTTTAAATGTTTTATAATCGTTTAAATTAAGGTTTAAAAAAATAGCGAGGTGTTTGTTTTCTAAATTTTGGACAAGAAATGTATTGTAATTTGTTGCATACGAGTGGTGTATCAGTGAGTTATATTGTTTCATTTTTTTATTTATTTATTTATGTTTATTTCTGGTTCTATAGTCTTTAAAATATATGTATCTAGTATAGTGGGTAAAGAGATGTTTTCTCCTCTTTTCTACACATCCATATTTTCTCATTGTCTTTGGACACTTATACTTTCTTCAGTGAGTCATAGGATCTTAAGCTTTTACGCTTTTTTTTTGATTAGGTTAGTATGCGACTTTCGGCATAGACAGCTTCGTGTCGTTCTTCACGTTGTTTTTGTGTTTCTAGAAACCTAAGTTTCTGTAATCCTGCTGAAAGATTCTTATATGACTATTATGAAACTATTATCTTATAGTGCATATACAAAGAATCATTCCGGTTTTAGTCTCTTTATGTTTCTCTCATTAGACTCATACAACTCTCATTGCTCAATTCTTTGAATTTATTTTCTCCCACAATTGTAGTTTCTTCAAGTTCTTCTTTGTGAGGGCTACTACTGTTGTCTTGGTACTCTATTGCTGTACAATTACTATTTTACTATTTTTACTTTTTGTTACATGATCCACTTACTTTACGGGACTGAAAAACTTCTAGAGTTTTGGACAGTCATCAGGAAACTAAGAAAGTTCTTAATTAAGCTTAAAGAACTTTCCATTCTGTGTGTGATCTCATTTATGCTCAGTTTACACGACTCTCTTTGGTAAGTGTGTGGATGAAAAGGTGCTGTACCCACATCTTTAATATGCTTTTCTATTAATTTTGTGCAATAGTCTTGAGCATGAATGATGTTAAGCTTTAATTGGAAAAAATATTTTGTGTGGGTGTATAATTCTTGCCCTGACTTAGTTATGTGCCACCTTTACTGTTTACTAACCCGCTTTTCTTCGTTAATTCACTTTGACATTTACTAATTCGAAGATGCAAGTTTGCAGTGTCATGCGAAACATTAGTTTGTTTAGGTTTGCGAACGTATTACGGCAAAGGCCAAGTTCCTATTTCTTGTTTTGGCTTCTCAGGGAGAGAGTAGGACCAAACCTAAAAAGTCTGGGTGTTCACCTACAACGCGGTTTATGCCGGAAGTCAGTTAGTAATCATAGTATAACATACAGATTTAGTATTAAATATTAAAAATGAAAAATAACTATTTGTCTAAAAGATGCACAATCATTAAGCTTGTAGTGTTTTCTTTTCTTTTAAAATAGTTTGCATTATTAATGTAAGAAAAGACACAGTAATGGATATAATTATTCAGGAATTTGCCTAAAAACGTAATCGATACAAAGATATCTGCAAGAGTACATTTATTCCAGATGCAAACAATAGTTTCAAATTGTATCATGTCACTTTATTTAGCTTTAAAACAAAAAATTTCTTTGGTTTGTTGTAAGCTGGCATGTTTTTTTCTTGTTTTTATTTTCCCATAAGAAAGAGTATAGTGATCGCAATTTTTTAAGCAAAAACTGTTTTTACAGAATTTCATGTTTCTGTTTTTTGAATCAAATGTATTTTGACAAAAAAATTTTGGGTGTCTAGTGTGTAACGATGTATCTAATGATAACTCGAACCAAAAGTTGTAGTAACTCTTGAAATTTGGTATGGAGCTGCCTTTTCATATTCTCTGGATTCTACTAAAAAGATGGGTGTGATAAAGAAACTGGAAGTGGGTGTATCTGCTATTTTAAAAAGTTTTTTTATATAATTTTGTAATGTATGTAAATTATTTGAATTATTATTACAGTTTCTTATAGAGATAATTCTTCCAAACTTTTTATTCAAATAAAAAAATTTCTAATATAACAGTTTATTGGATATTTGGATTTTATAATTTAAAAATAACCAAAACATTATCTAGGAATTGAAATCCTGCTTGCATGACGATTTCTTTTTAGCAAAAAAAAATTGATTTTCTAAAGGTGTGTAAAGCATTACTTGAGGCTCAAGTATAAATATAGGGGTTAATGGATATGACACCATAAGCTCAATTTACTATATTTCGGTTATATCTTAATGAAATCGAGGAGAAAAATTTAAAAATTATCTATTGCTAGGGAAGTCAATACAAAACATGTACATACTCACTTCAAAGTGGGTAGGATGATAGTAAATTTTTTAAATAAAAATTAGTCTTATGTGAATACTTTCTTTTTACTATTGCCTCTTTTAAGTAACAGTTAGAAACCTAAGTTTTCTTAATTATCTATATTATTTTGACTTCTGATGTTTTTTCTTTCAATTTGAAAATAGAAAATATGTAGAAATTCCTTAGGCAAAATACTGTGTGGCGACCGTACGAGTTTTTTAGTTTAATCTTTACAGATGAATTTATTTGTATTATATCTTTTTATTAAATTGGTTTTAACTAACTATACAGTTTTTTTGTAATTATCTCATATCTAATTATATTCAAAGAAAAAATTAATTCTATTTTACCTGCAAAAAGTGATTCTGGAAGTTCAAGATAAATGATGTGCCAAAAATATCTTTCTGTCTGGACTGTAGTAATAAAAATAAACCAACGCATCTCAACTTACATCAAGACTGAAACAAAAATAAGTTGTACCAGCAGTACACTTGGAAGCAAATTTAAAGTGGGTATGAGGATATTTTGATAAATTTGTTTTTGAGGTTATTAAGTTTTTACTGTAATAGAGATTATATTTAATGAGGTACTGATTTATTACTAAGAATATGTATTATATAATAATACATAACACATAAATATTTGATTTGATTCTAGAACGTTCACTTAATTATACTAAATTTAGTAAATAAGAAAAAAAAAGTATAAACCAAGACAAAAAATAACACATTACTTCTGTATAATAACCATGCGGTTATGCTTGTGGTAACTAACATAAAAACAATTTATTGCTTAAGTTGCCATCAGACCACCACGTTAAGTTTGATAGTAATTGTTATTTTTCTAGAGAATCTGATTACAATTCCATTCCCCTGAAACTTATCTGTTATGCATCTTTAACAACATCTAAATATACAAAGCTTCTGTTTAAGCGTATTTAAGGTAATTGCAAGTGTGCTTTAGTGAAGCGTATTTTAGTGTCATCCACTATTACAGTATACAGCTATGCCTCTTTTAATATAGATTACTAAACGCAAGAGCATGGGAACTAAAAATCCTTAATTCAGCTAACTCCAAAATACATTCTGTAATGTTTTGGGATCATTGTTCTTTAGCAAGTTATGTGAGAGACTTGAACTGTCTTAGAATTTATTTCTTTGGCATTGATCGCTTGAAATTCCATCTTATACACAACAAACAAGCGCCAAGTAGAAAATCGATGAATTCAAGGTAAGCCGCTGATACTCTAAAAATTCAAAAAGTAATCTATTGACTGTTAATGCACTTTCAAACATTTGTAAAGTTCTTTACAGATAATTCCTGTAAAACGTTTGTCTGGGTATTGATTGGGTTTGTTATGTGAAACTGTATAAACTCTGGTTTTAGCTTATCTCAGATACACTGGAAACCGGGACTTGCTTACTTCAATTTCTAATTTTATCTTGTAGATTGATGTTGGTGGGAATAAAAATTGAATTGTTATTGATTTGATAAATAATAAATAAATAAACGTTAAGAAAGTACTTTCCTTAACTAGCATGTCTTAAAAATCTAGCGCTATCGACAAAAAAATTTGTTTAACGTAGCACACTCGGATACTAATATAAAAAGTTTTTATTGATTCTTTTACAACAACGCTGCATTCTTAGATTGTCCTTTACTGAGTCAAACATCAAGGAACTAAAAATTTATACCTATTTGCGTTGATATAAAAAGTGCAGAATATTCTTAACTTACCAATTAATTATAAGAGTTATAGCAAATGATAAAAATTTTAGTTTGTAACTGTAATATTTTTTATAAAATGCTGCCAAGTGTTCCAAGCATAAACTTATTGAATTTATGGCAGCTCTCTTTTGTTTTTCTTCTGAAAAAAAGCAAACATTTATACATTTATGAGTAAAATTTTATGTAAGTTTGATTTCAAACAATGGAAAAACATACGTACTTTGTAATTTTGAAAATGAAAACGGTTTGTGGTTTCTGGCCTTCCTTGGAATGTTTTTTTTCTAGTAATAAAAAATTATTTGTGGTTATACATCATTTGCTATAAGGATCTTGGTTGAGTGTGAAATTATAATGAATTAGTATATAGCACTCTGACAATGTTAATTTATTGCTAAAAACATTGGTTTTATGCTGAGAGTTGCGACGATCGCCATCTCGTGGAAAGAAGAGCCACGTGTGCATAATTAAGATGTAGAAAGATAGAAATATTGACTTAACATGTTAATTGAGGCACATACCATTTTTTTTTTATGACAAAACTTATTTTTTACAAACACTTGCAGTTGATGCGTGCAAGATATTCTAGTGTCATTTTTAGAAGCATTTAAAGAATGTTTTACTACGCCATTTATTTAAAGAAATACTATTACATCACAGAAACTCGTACCTAAACAAACTGTCAAAAAACAACGCTTTTTATTATTAACGATTTACGGTATTAGTTAGCCAAAACATGTTACACATAAACTTCTGATATTTTTTCAGGATCTCTAGTGCAGTACACTTTTTCACAAAAATTAATTTTAAATCAGTAACTTCTATTGGAAAACCAAAAACTTAGATTATAATACTCTCAATAATAGTTCTTTAAAAGTTTGATTGTGTAGTTTAGATAAAATACGCTGTGACAAACCTCGCAAAAATAATAGTGCTTTAATAGATTTATCTCCCGCTGACTTCTTTTGGAACTTTGTTGAACAAAAACCTCATTAATTTTGTTTTTCCAAAAAACAATTATTTACTCACAAAATATATTTATTTTTTTTTGGGGGATTTATAAACCTTTGTCTACTGGTTTGGTTAATTTATTTGAAAATATTTTAAGGATTTATTTACTTATTTCTTGGTTTCAAGTTAAATGAGTTTAAACTAATGAAGTTAGAGAAACAAATTTCCGACAATTTACCGATCTTGAACGATACCTACCTTGAAATACATGTTCAATTCCTTTTGAGGGATGCATAACTCAATATTTATTTGAATGAAAGGTTTTTACTTGATAGGTACATGAAATCGATTCATTCCGTTCAACTCATACTGAATAAATCGCTTATACTCATCTTTATACTCTTTTATCCATTTGCTGATCTTTTTAGTTTTTCTTATTGTTCGCTTCTTAAGCCGTTGCTGTTTTGTTGGTAGTCTTTCAATACTTTTGTTTATTTTATTGCAAAGTGCATTTCTCAGTTTTATTTATGTTCAGGTATACACTATTTATCTTAAATGTGCATGTAATGTCCTATCATTATCGTTTTATTAAAATTTACTTTTCGACGTGAACATAACAAAAAAAAAACAAGGAAAAGCATTGTGTTGGATTTTCAGTAATTACAAATTTCCCAAAGGTGTCGTTCCTTCGTCCAACCCTCATAAAGTTTTTAATGGTCAATGACCTTTTTCTTGTTTGATAAATATTTAAGCAGCTGATTCTATCAAAATAAGCGTAATGTAAACTGTTAAATAATCGCCTGTCAATGAAGTAATTTGAATAAATTGTTTTTGAAAAAATAAACTCTTTAAAGGCGCAACCAACAACTTTGTAATAAATCCGAGGAAAAGAGACTGTAAGCGTGGTGGAGCTATAATAAATAAAGCTTTTATTGTAGTTTATTTTTAAAGGTTTGTAGGATTATTATACTCAATTAGACTTTTCTTACTCGATTACTTTTTCTGATTTTTCATTGAATGTTTGTTTCTTATCACCTAATACATTCTCTTTTTGATATCCATAATTTAGTCTCATACGCAAATGTTGTTCCTGTGTGGAGAAAATATAGGTATAACAAAGGAAATCATATGTGAAGTTTATCTACATGTCAAGCTTCTTGTGAGAATAAATTTTAATTTGGAATCTTTTTCGTTTCTGGGCAAATTTCATTAAAGCGTCATAGGGGTTGTTAATTTGTTGTTAGACTGGAGACAAATTGGTATGTGGGGTATTACACCTTTGTTCCACAACCTTATTTAAGTTTTTAGTTAAATTTACTGTGCTTCTAGTTCGATTGTCTATGTTATTTGTATTTGCTTAACAAAAATATATCTACTATGGTTAATAATTCTTTAAAAATGTTGGACTACCATGCGGTGATGTTAGTTGTACCTAAACATTATCTGTTCTACAAAATGTACTTATGCATTTTAAAATTTATAAAACTGCATATTGGTTCCACAAATGGATCGGTTACTATTTACGTAGTCTGCTAGTAATTCAAATGTTTGTTTTTACTAACGTTCAGTTGTATTTTAGTTACTAGGACAGAGTTCTATAATTATGTATTTCTAATAACTGTATGCTCTTAGTTTTAAATTTGGCGGCTATTTTAAACAGTTTTACAAGTGTTGGCTCAAGCTGCAGCAGGTTCCAGTGGGTCTCTCTTCTGACAGTTATGCAGCAAGGAACACTATTACGTTTTTGATTCACTCTCTTACATAACCTCTTTGATTATTAACTGAGATATACGTAGTCCTGCATGCCTGACAAAGATCAGTCTGTATTATAGAGTTCAGAGCAACAACAGTACAAACATACATATGTATATAACATAGAAATCAGTATGCAGTCAGACAGTTCAAAAAACAAATAATCATAAGAAATTTAACATATAAATAAAGTATGACATGAGAACATTACTATATCAAGATATAAAATACAAAATGTCAGGTATGTAAACTATAGATATAAAATGTACTTGAATTATATTTCACACCCATCAAAATACTCTCAGACGCGATAAAAAACTGGTGTGGTCACTACCTGACTTTCCTATAAGGAACGATAAAGGAATGTCTACATATTATTTTAAGGTTATGTTCTCATAAAACCATTTTAGAAGTGATATGTACACGTTTGTATTGGATTTCTTAGCATGCTATAATTTTTTGAAATTTTTGAACTCGATTTCATTAAGATCATATCGACTAACCCTTACATTTGTGTATCTCGATATTACTTATTCCTTTAGTAAATGAAAGTATATTATATTTGTGAATTCATTTTAGAATACAAATTAAATATCTAATAAACTGTCAATGTTAGAAAGAAATATTTGAGTAAATTGTTAAGAAGAATTAACTCTATAAGAAACTATAAAAATAATTCGATACGTTAAGAACAACTGTTAAAAATGGTAAGTGATACCCCACTTTCGGTTTGCAAAAAGTGTTTATCAGACTCATTTTTTTAAGCAAAACTGAGAGAATAGGCAAGTCAGCTCCATACCAAATTTCAACATACTAGGACTTTTGGACCTTTGGTCTGAGAGTTATCGTAAATACATCATTACATATTAGCACAGACACTCAAATTTTTTTGTCAAAAATGTATTTTTCTAATTCAGGGAGATCTCCTGAATCTGTAAAATTATGCACAAATGTTTTGAAAACAAATTTATGATCGCTATACTTATAGGAAAGTAAAGACAATTAATAGTTAAATGAGTTATTTGTTTGTACTTTAAAGTCAATCCCATATATAATTCAGGTTCGAATCCTGCCTATGACGATTTCTTTTTGTAAGAAAAATCTCCATATCTTGGAAGGGAAAAGCAAGATACGTTAAAAATTACAATTTTTTTCTATATTCTTTTGACTTGTTTATAATAATGTGGAGTGCTAGATCTTTCTTACATTATCTTTGGATGTACTTACACAACTCTTGAACCAAAAGTCCCAGTAACTTAAAGTTTGGTATGGAGCTGGCTTTTCATATTTCTAAAACAAAATTTGTATTATGGAATAAATTTTTTTGTTATTAAATTTATTACTTTATGGTTTTTCACACAAAGATAAACATGTCAGTCTATGTTGCAAGAATTTTTCTTGATTTTTATAGATTTTCGTTTATTTATACTTAACGTCAATGTTCTTTTGTTTTTTTACGACACATATCCACGTTTACAGGTTTTTAGTACGTTTCACGTTTAAAAAAAAACCATAATAGACTAAAATAACCTCTGACGTAACCAAACCAAAAGCCTTAAAAACATGCATAAATTGCGAATATTTCAATGATTATGAAGTCAATTTGCGTCGACCAATTTCAAAAAAGCAAACATTTCACGAGCACTTGTGATATTGGTGTTGAATTTAAAAGGAAACGTTCATTATATAAACACAAAAGAAGGGAAATGATATTTAACATAGAGTTCACAATCTAATCGGTAGTTCCCTCGCATATCTTACCATACTTCAGAGGGAGAGTATGAATAAAGTTTTTTATGTGAGTATTTACAGGAAATCGTAGTTTCTGTTACATTTGATCTTTTTATAAATAATTGGACGTTAAATTTAGTATTAAATTTTCAGGTTGTTGACTTTTAATATTTATATTTGTACTGATGACACTGTGTGATTATATTGGCATTATTTAAGTCTGCGTGGATCGTGCAGTTTTCTCCTCATTCTCTCTTTATAAATAAATTTACAGCCACATTTTTGTAATTTGTTACTCAGTCATTGTCGGCATTAGAGTACTATCGATAAAATTCTATTGATCGTGTTTTTCAAACAAATTTTAAGTATACATCATTACTGATAAAGCTTATTTAGTGTTTTAAATGAATTAAGTCTTTTTCTACGATTAATAATTGAGACATTGTAGGTAATTAGTAATAATATATTTGTAACATTTTAATTATCTAAAACATGTCGAGTTTTGCTTTTAGATTGTAAATAAAACCAAACATTGGTGTGTCTATCATTAAATTACCATCACGTTTTGGATATAAGACAAGGTCTAGGCATATTTCAAGTGTTGTACTTCTAATATTTATATTTATTTTGACTGTGTTTTTATCTTCAACAATTATAATTTATCTAATTAATATTATTTCATATTGCTTCTAACTGACTACATTTTTTCTGTTCAAATCTAATCTTTTTTGGCAGTCGACTATGTAATACCAGTAATGTCAAAGTAACAGTAAATATTTGAGTTTATTAAATTTTGTCATTTTTATCCTTTTGTACTTTATTAGTAATGCAGTTTGTAGAAGTGTAGTATTCCAGTTAGAATTGTTGCTAAATATTGTCATTTTTAGTGTAATCTGGTATGAGCCACCTACAAAAATAAACGTGTAAGTGGTTTTCAAAGTTGAATGTTTTGGTTCTAATACTCCTGTTTTTGAATTAAGAAAATCCACTTAAATTTATGCGTAAAAATAATAACATATGGCTTGAATATCAGCTGTAGAGTGAGAAATAGTTAAACCAAAATCGGCCATTTGTAAGATTGGCACAATGTTACTATTACTATATTTCGACAATGTCCATCACACAATATTTCCATTGCAAAATGTCCGATTTTGGCTTTTAATTCATTAGTTCATTCAAGTATATAAGTGAGATAAAGAGGTAAAGCATCTTGTACTACATTAATATTTTAAATTTGATTGTTTGAGTAGTGGCTTCTTTTCTATTTTTTCTGGAATTTCCTGAAAGTGTAGTTTTTATGTAAATTCTTGTATTTTTCAAATTGTAGTATATTCCTATAGACACTGTACTCAGCTCAGTTGTTAATCATATTATGTTGTTTCATCAAAAAAATTGTTTTTTGATAAGATTCTTTTTTGTTCGTCTCTATTAAAAGTAATAGTAGAAAGTTTAAATATTAAATCTTAACAACTTATTTTGAATTAAACACATCATTTATATTTTTTTACTACTAAAATGTTATAGGCATTATGTAATTATTCAAAAGTCTGTAGTTTAAAATGTTTACTTTACTTCTAGATTTGTTTTGAACGTTTTTCTATGATTAATTTAGTTAGTATTTTGTTTTTGAGTTTGTACTACATATTTGGTAGTAAACATGTTTTACTTAGAGCCATCTTCACTGGCAGTTCTTCTAGATGTTTAAACTATAGTATCTTTCTTCTGTCAATGGTTTGTCTTTCTTTTGATGATTAATCTCCTAGTAATTAATATTAAGCCTGTTCTATATTATACTTTTTACGTCTAAGTTTACATCCAAGTTTCTATGAACTAGACCTAAAAAAAAAGTATAGTGTAGAATAGAAAACTTAATCGTGTTCAAACTTTTTTAAAACTAGAAATATCCAAGTTTCTCTCCAAAGTTTGTGAACACAGTTCTATGCGCAGAAAAGAGACACATAATCACCTATTATTTCTTTCTGTTTTTACTAAACTTGTTTCTTTGACAAATTCTAGTTTATAGGAACTTGGACAAACTTGGACACAAAAAGCATAATGTAGTGAACAGACTTTAGTGTTTTATTTTGTTTTCTATTTGTTTAATAAGTGATAATTTTTTTTATCAAGGAATGTGTATAAATGAAAGTAGTTTTCTCATTTCCAAACAAAAAATTAATGAAGTACTCAATTCCTAAAAAAAAACAGAAAAGTAGAAGTACTGGTTTTTGAAAAGCTCAAGTATTGAGTATTTGAAAATTGTCTGATGTTTTTTGAACCAATCTTTTTCTTTGACTTTTTTCAGAATCATACGTATGTATATATATATATATATAATTTTGGTTATTATTATTTATTTGAATTTTGTGTAATTTTATTTACTTTTTTTAAAGGAAGGTACATTGCAAGCGCTGAATCCAAGGTGTGATAATTAAATTTTGTATTACATGCAGGCAATGAATAATTTATTTTAATTTAAGCAAATTGTCGAAGGCAATTAATACTTTCAGGATTGGTACTTCATTGTGGAAACTTTAGGATTAACCTGAATTTTTTCAAGTGTTTATCCAAGTATAGACATCACATTTTATATAAACAGTGTAAATAAAAACTCCCAACAAGTAAGAATATTATGTTTGTCCAACTAATTGTGCTAGTAATTGTTTTTCCTAGTTCACTTGTCTCAGATTTGCTGAACTGAACTTCTTTTATGTATTTTATTAAACTCGTAATTAAAGCGCAGACATTTTTTCGTCGAGTGTTTGCTTAGTAACCAAATCTTTTATATATAACCGACAGTCGCATTGGCAAAATGTCAACAAAGTTCCAACTCTCATTTGTAAATATAAAAGTTGATTTTGTAAATATGAACTTGAGTGGGGTTCTTATTTACTAAAGAAATTTATCTTGGATTAATGTTATTTATGAGTTTATAGGTGAATTGATTTGAAAAACTAACATTTTTTAAGTAACAGACTCTTATTGAAAGATTAAAATCATTATTTTAGAAACGTTTTGTATTAAAAACTAGTCCACTGTTTGTTTTGGAAAATTAATTCCCATTAGCCGTATATTTTTAAACCATTCTAAGTACTTAGAGGAAAGGCAATTGCTTGACATTGTCTATTGAGTCGTTCTCATAAAACAAGTTTTTGCTTTTACAATTAAAATATTTTGTTCCACAAGTTACATAAAACAATAAATTCTTCTGGGCCGTACATGGAAAAAATTCTCAAGGAACAGGTGTCCCCTGCTCTGGTCAAAGCAAAGACAACCATCTGTGACTAAATTGAATTCGATTATATAATT
>JARPUR010000030.1:0-69971 GCA_035610365.1 Aquatica leii | reverse complement strand
TGTACCTAATGAACACATGTCAAAAACACAAAAGTTAGCAAACGCGACGGCTATTACTGCATTATAATAATTATTATTAATAAGCGTTGCTGACGCAATTGGTATCGTTTTTCTCGACATTTTCCATATCCGTAGCTTTCCGGTATCGCATAGGTACTATATATGAACTATTGTACGTTAATGAAAATTTTTTAAAAACACAAAATTTAGCAAACGCGACTGCTATTACTACATTAAAATAATCATTATTAATAAGCGTTGCTGACGCAATTGGTATCGTTTTTCTCGACATTTTCCACATCCGCAGTTTTCCGGTATCGCATAGGTACTATATATGAACTATTGAACGTTAATGAAAACATTTCAAAAACACAAAAGTTAGCAAACGCGACCGCTATTACTGCATTATAATAATCATTATTAAAAAGCGTTGCTGACGCAATTGGTATCGTTTTTCTCGACATTTTCCATATCCGTTGCTTTTCGGTATCGCATAGGTACTATATATGAACTATTTTACGTTAATGAAAACTTTTTAAAAACACAAAAATTAGCAAACGCGACTGCTATTACTACATTATAATAGTCATTATTAATAAGCGTTGCTGACGCAATTGGTTTCGTTTTTCTCGACATTTTCCATTGCCGTAGTTTTCCGGTATCGCATAAATACTATATATTAACTATTGTACGTTAATGAAAACTTTAAAAACACAAAAGTTAGCAAACGCGACTGCTATTACTACATTATAATAATCATTATTAATAAGCGTTGCTGACGCAATTGTTATCGTTTTTCTCGACATTTTCCAAATCCGTAGTTTTCCGGTATCGCATAGGTACTATATATGAACTATTGTACATTAATGAAAACATTTCAAAAACACAAAAGTTAGCAAACGCGACAGCTAATACTACATTGTACTGATACGTACTGGTTCAGGTTACTGGTTGGGTAGCTCAGCTAAGGTAGAGAATTAATTTAAGAGTTAATTAATTTACAAAGTTGACAATTGTATTTATTTTCGGCATACACTGTATGTAGTATAATAAAAATATTGTATGTATTTTATTTAACCAATCCTGTAATTCCCAAGTAGTGGTAGCGCTGCGGTCGACTTCCGTTTGTATCTGAAAGTTGTAATTTTTAGTGCTGATAAAATACGAATAAATACAATAAAGAACGTGGTGAGTTAATCGGATAATTACGGGAAAGGATTACTGTGCAAATTAACTGGATTTACAATATTTATTTCGGATCAGGTTGACAATAATACGGGAAGTTTGTGTGATTGCTTGTTGAGGTTAACAACACGTGCTTTGTGCTGATTGCAGGTAAGTATTAAACGAAGATAATAAACTACAGGCTTAATTGCAAACGGTATTTCTACAGGTAATTAATTCTGAGTACCAGGGTGATTCGAGAAGTTAATACAATTTACTTCGACCAGGAAAACGTATTGAACATACTACGATTGATACTTGAATTCAGGTGATTGTTGTTTTAATATACTCTTAGATTTAGCTCTTGTGAATCTATATGTTGCAGGTGGATAAACCAACGAATTATAACAAATCTACGCTACGGTTCCCCAATGCACTATTTTTGTTAAACTCGAGGATTTACCTACGCTAGGTGGTTAAACGATTACAAACGTACCGAGTTAACTGTAGTCTGTAACAGAGTTTGTCGAGGGTAAGTTAACAATCGTAGCTAAGCAGTTGTAGCGATACCTCGATACGAAAAGCTTAGTTACTTTGTACACTTAAACTCCTACTGTTCTAGCACTGCGATGCTACTGGTTTCGGTACAAGGCTGGACTGGAAATTACTTAAACGGTGAACTTACTAACAGGTCAACAATCGTGAATGAATAAATACAAGAAATCTGGTCAGTACGAGGATTTATCGTAACACAAAACAATCGAAAGAATGAGCCAGGTGAATCGCGTTTGATCAGGTTAATCGGTGAAATTACTAAAGAATTAATCAAGGGACGGTGCGAGGTTCGGTGTTAACAGGACTATTAATTTTCAACAGGTTAGTTCGGTGTAACAGGTTCTGGTAACAGGAATAATTAGTCGGTTTCAGGAGAGAAGGCCAAGACGTAGCGGTTGTTATTGAATAAACGGATTAGAGAATTAGCAAGGTGAATAGCGGACGGTCTGGTTAATTATTAAAACGGACAGAGAATTATCAAGAGACGGTGCGAGGTTGTCGTTACTGGATTTCGGCAGGTTAATTCGGTTTACAGGTAAGTAAAGCACAGGTAAACAGGATTAAGGCTAAGTAAGGCTAAGTAAGGCTAAGTAAGGCTAAGTAAGGCTAAGTGACATTTGTTTCAGGGGATCTCCTTTTATAGCGGGTTACGTACGAGGACACATGAGTGGGGTATGGCGCGCGCTTCGTCGGTTGAAGGTGGTTTAGATGCGTAGGGTACTAAGTTCACGCGTAATTTGATTGAAATTATAAAAATTTATGAATACAAATATGCGGCGGACTTCCGATTTATTACAACATTATAATAATCATTATTAATAAGCGTTGCTGACGCAATTGGTATCGTTTTTCTCGACATTTTCCATATCCGTAGTTTTCCGGTATCGCATAGGTACTATATATGAACTATTGTACGTTAATGAAAACATTTCAAAAACACAAAAGTTAGCAAACGCGACTGCTATTACTACATTATAATAATCATTATTAATAAGCGTTGCTGACGCAATTGGTATCGTTTTTCTCGACATTTTCCATATCCGTAGTTTTCCGGTATCGCATAGGTACTATATATGAACTATTGTACGTTAATGAAAACATTTCAAAAACACAAAAGTTAGCAAACGCGACTGCTATTACTACATTATAATAATCATTATTAATAAGCGTTGCTGACGCAATTGGTATCGTTTTTCTCGACATTTTCCATATCCGTAGTTTTCCGGTATCGCATAGGTACTATATATGAACTATTGTACGTTAATGAAAACATTTCAAAAACACAAAAGTTAGCAAACGCGACTGCTATTACTACATTATAATAATCATTATTAATAAGCGTTGCTGACGCAATTGGTATCGTTTTTCTCGACATTTTCCATATCCGTAGTTTTCCGGTATCGCATAGGTACTATATATGAACTATTGTACGTTAATGAAAACATTTCAAAAACACAAAAGTTAGCAAACGCGACTGCTATTACTACATTATAATAATCATTATTAATAAGCGTTGCTGACGCAATTGGTATCGTTTTTCTCGACATTTTCCATATCCGTAGTTTTCCGGTATCGCATAGGTACTATATATGAACTATTGTACGTTAATGAAAACATTTCAAAAACACAAAAGTTAGCAAACGCGACTGCTATTACTACATTATAATAATCATTATTAATAAGCGTTGCTGACGCAATTGGTATCGTTTTTCTCGACATTTTCCATATCCGTAGTTTTCCGGTATCGCATAGGTACTATATATGAACTATTGTACGTTAATGAAAACATTTCAAAAACACAAAAGTTAGCAAACGCGACTGCTATTACTACATTATAATAATCATTATTAATAAGCGTTGCTGACGCAATTGGTATCGTTTTTCTCGACATTTTCCATATCCGTAGTTTTCCGGTATCGCATAGGTACTATATATGAACTATTGTACGTTAATGAAAACATTTCAAAAACACAAAAGTTAGCAAACGCGACTGCTATTACTACATTATAATAATCATTATTAATAAGCGTTGCTGACGCAATTGGTATCGTTTTTCTCGACATTTTCCATATCCGTAGTTTTCCGGTATCGCATAGGTACTATATATGAACTATTGTACGTTAATGAAAACATTTCAAAAACACAAAAGTTAGCAAACGCGACTGCTATTACTACATTATAATAATCATTATTAATAAGCGTTGCTGACGCAATTGGTATCGTTTTTCTCGACATTTTCCATATCCGTAGTTTTCCGGTATCGCATAGGTACTATATATGAACTATTGTACGTTAATGAAAACATTTCAAAAACACAAAAGTTAGCAAACGCGACTGCTATTACTACATTATAATAATCATTATTAATAAGCGTTGCTGACGCAATTGGTATCGTTTTTCTCGACATTTTCCATATCCGTAGTTTTCCGGTATCGCATAGGTACTATATATGAACTATTGTACGTTAATGAAAACATTTCAAAAACACAAAAGTTAGCAAACGCGACTGCTATTACTACATTATAATAATCATTATTAATAAGCGTTGCTGACGCAATTGGTATCGTTTTTCTCGACATTTTCCATATCCGTAGTTTTCCGGTATCGCATAGGTACTATATATGAACTATTGTACGTTAATGAAAACATTTCAAAAACACAAAAGTTAGCAAACGCGACTGCTATTACTACATTATAATAATCATTATTAATAAGCGTTGCTGACGCAATTGGTATCGTTTTTCTCGACATTTTCCATATCCGTAGTTTTCCGGTATCGCATAGGTACTATATATGAACTATTGTACGTTAATGAAAACATTTCAAAAACACAAAAGTTAGCAAACGCGACTGCTATTACTACATTATAATAATCATTATTAATAAGCGTTGCTGACGCAATTGGTATCGTTTTTCTCGACATTTTCCATATCCGTAGTTTTCCGGTATCGCATAGGTACTATATATGAACTATTGTACGTTAATGAAAACATTTCAAAAACACAAAAGTTAGCAAACGCGACTGCTATTACTACATTATAATAATCATTATTAATAAGCGTTGCTGACGCAATTGGTATCGTTTTTCTCGACATTTTCCATATCCGTAGTTTTCCGGTATCGCATAGGTACTATATATGAACTATTGTACGTTAATGAAAACATTTCAAAAACACAAAAGTTAGCAAACGCGACTGCTATTACTACATTATAATAATCATTATTAATAAGCGTTGCTGACGCAATTGGTATCGTTTTTCTCGACATTTTCCATATCCGTAGTTTTCCGGTATCGCATAGGTACTATATATGAACTATTGTACGTTAATGAAAACATTTCAAAAACACAAAAGTTAGCAAACGCGACTGCTATTACTACATTATAATAATCATTATTAATAAGCGTTGCTGACGCAATTGGTATCGTTTTTCTCGACATTTTCCATATCCGTAGTTTTCCGGTATCGCATAGGTACTATATATGAACTATTGTACGTTAATGAAAACATTTCAAAAACACAAAAGTTAGCAAACGCGACTGCTATTACTACATTATAATAATCATTATTAATAAGCGTTGCTGACGCAATTGGTATCGTTTTTCTCGACATTTTCCATATCCGTAGTTTTCCGGTATCGCATAGGTACTATATATGAACTATTGTACGTTAATGAAAACATTTCAAAAACACAAAAGTTAGCAAACGCGACTGCTATTACTACATTATAATAATCATTATTAATAAGCGTTGCTGACGCAATTGGTATCGTTTTTCTCGACATTTTCCATATCCGTAGTTTTCCGGTATCGCATAGGTACTATATATGAACTATTGTACGTTAATGAAAACATTTCAAAAACACAAAAGTTAGCAAACGCGACTGCTATTACTACATTATAATAATCATTATTAATAAGCGTTGCTGACGCAATTGGTATCGTTTTTCTCGACATTTTCCATATCCGTAGTTTTCCGGTATCGCATAGGTACTATATATGAACTATTGTACGTTAATGAAAACATTTCAAAAACACAAAAGTTAGCAAACGCGACTGCTATTACTACATTATAATAATCATTATTAATAAGCGTTGCTGACGCAATTGGTATCGTTTTTCTCGACATTTTCCATATCCGTAGTTTTCCGGTATCGCATAGGTACTATATATGAACTATTGTACGTTAATGAAAACATTTCAAAAACACAAAAGTTAGCAAACGCGACTGCTATTACTACATTATAATAATCATTATTAATAAGCGTTGCTGACGCAATTGGTATCGTTTTTCTCGACATTTTCCATATCCGTAGTTTTCCGGTATCGCATAGGTACTATATATGAACTATTGTACGTTAATGAAAACATTTCAAAAACACAAAAGTTAGCAAACGCGACTGCTATTACTACATTATAATAATCATTATTAATAAGCGTTGCTGACGCAATTGGTATCGTTTTTCTCGACATTTTCCATATCCGTAGTTTTCCGGTATCGCATAGGTACTATATATGAACTATTGTACGTTAATGAAAACATTTCAAAAACACAAAAGTTAGCAAACGCGACTGCTATTACTACATTATAATAATCATTATTAATAAGCGTTGCTGACGCAATTGGTATCGTTTTTCTCGACATTTTCCATATCCGTAGTTTTCCGGTATCGCATAGGTACTATATATGAACTATTGTACGTTAATGAAAACATTTCAAAAACACAAAAGTTAGCAAACGCGACTGCTATTACTACATTATAATAATCATTATTAATAAGCGTTGCTGACGCAATTGGTATCGTTTTTCTCGACATTTTCCATATCCGTAGTTTTCCGGTATCGCATAGGTACTATATATGAACTATTGTACGTTAATGAAAACATTTCAAAAACACAAAAGTTAGCAAACGCGACTGCTATTACTACATTATAATAATCATTATTAATAAGCGTTGCTGACGCAATTGGTATCGTTTTTCTCGACATTTTCCATATCCGTAGTTTTCCGGTATCGCATAGGTACTATATATGAACTATTGTACGTTAATGAAAACATTTCAAAAACACAAAAGTTAGCAAACGCGACTGCTATTACTACATTATAATAATCATTATTAATAAGCGTTGCTGACGCAATTGGTATCGTTTTTCTCGACATTTTCCATATCCGTAGTTTTCCGGTATCGCATAGGTACTATATATGAACTATTGTACGTTAATGAAAACATTTCAAAAACACAAAAGTTAGCAAACGCGACTGCTATTACTACATTATAATAATCATTATTAATAAGCGTTGCTGACGCAATTGGTATCGTTTTTCTCGACATTTTCCATATCCGTAGTTTTCCGGTATCGCATAGGTACTATATATGAACTATTGTACGTTAATGAAAACATTTCAAAAACACAAAAGTTAGCAAACGCGACTGCTATTACTACATTATAATAATCATTATTAATAAGCGTTGCTGACGCAATTGGTATCGTTTTTCTCGACATTTTCCATATCCGTAGTTTTCCGGTATCGCATAGGTACTATATATGAACTATTGTACGTTAATGAAAACATTTCAAAAACACAAAAGTTAGCAAACGCGACTGCTATTACTACATTATAATAATCATTATTAATAAGCGTTGCTGACGCAATTGGTATCGTTTTTCTCGACATTTTCCATATCCGTAGTTTTCCGGTATCGCATAGGTACTATATATGAACTATTGTACGTTAATGAAAACATTTCAAAAACACAAAAGTTAGCAAACGCGACTGCTATTACTACATTATAATAATCATTATTAATAAGCGTTGCTGACGCAATTGGTATCGTTTTTCTCGACATTTTCCATATCCGTAGTTTTCCGGTATCGCATAGGTACTATATATGAACTATTGTACGTTAATGAAAACATTTCAAAAACACAAAAGTTAGCAAACGCGACTGCTATTACTACATTATAATAATCATTATTAATAAGCGTTGCTGACGCAATTGGTATCGTTTTTCTCGACATTTTCCATATCCGTAGTTTTCCGGTATCGCATAGGTACTATATATGAACTATTGTACGTTAATGAAAACATTTCAAAAACACAAAAGTTAGCAAACGCGACTGCTATTACTACATTATAATAATCATTATTAATAAGCGTTGCTGACGCAATTGGTATCGTTTTTCTCGACATTTTCCATATCCGTAGTTTTCCGGTATCGCATAGGTACTATATATGAACTATTGTACGTTAATGAAAACATTTCAAAAACACAAAAGTTAGCAAACGCGACTGCTATTACTACATTATAATAATCATTATTAATAAGCGTTGCTGACGCAATTGGTATCGTTTTTCTCGACATTTTCCATATCCGTAGTTTTCCGGTATCGCATAGGTACTATATATGAACTATTGTACGTTAATGAAAACATTTCAAAAACACAAAAGTTAGCAAACGCGACTGCTATTACTACATTATAATAATCATTATTAATAAGCGTTGCTGACGCAATTGGTATCGTTTTTCTCGACATTTTCCATATCCGTAGTTTTCCGGTATCGCATAGGTACTATATATGAACTATTGTACGTTAATGAAAACATTTCAAAAACACAAAAGTTAGCAAACGCGACTGCTATTACTACATTATAATAATCATTATTAATAAGCGTTGCTGACGCAATTGGTATCGTTTTTCTCGACATTTTCCATATCCGTAGTTTTCCGGTATCGCATAGGTACTATATATGAACTATTGTACGTTAATGAAAACATTTCAAAAACACAAAAGTTAGCAAACGCGACTGCTATTACTACATTATAATAATCATTATTAATAAGCGTTGCTGACGCAATTGGTATCGTTTTTCTCGACATTTTCCATATCCGTAGTTTTCCGGTATCGCATAGGTACTATATATGAACTATTGTACGTTAATGAAAACATTTCAAAAACACAAAAGTTAGCAAACGCGACTGCTATTACTACATTATAATAATCATTATTAATAAGCGTTGCTGACGCAATTGGTATCGTTTTTCTCGACATTTTCCATATCCGTAGTTTTCCGGTATCGCATAGGTACTATATATGAACTATTGTACGTTAATGAAAACATTTCAAAAACACAAAAGTTAGCAAACGCGACTGCTATTACTACATTATAATAATCATTATTAATAAGCGTTGCTGACGCAATTGGTATCGTTTTTCTCGACATTTTCCATATCCGTAGTTTTCCGGTATCGCATAGGTACTATATATGAACTATTGTACGTTAATGAAAACATTTCAAAAACACAAAAGTTAGCAAACGCGACTGCTATTACTACATTATAATAATCATTATTAATAAGCGTTGCTGACGCAATTGGTATCGTTTTTCTCGACATTTTCCATATCCGTAGTTTTCCGGTATCGCATAGGTACTATATATGAACTATTGTACGTTAATGAAAACATTTCAAAAACACAAAAGTTAGCAAACGCGACTGCTATTACTACATTATAATAATCATTATTAATAAGCGTTGCTGACGCAATTGGTATCGTTTTTCTCGACATTTTCCATATCCGTAGTTTTCCGGTATCGCATAGGTACTATATATGAACTATTGTACGTTAATGAAAACATTTCAAAAACACAAAAGTTAGCAAACGCGACTGCTATTACTACATTATAATAATCATTATTAATAAGCGTTGCTGACGCAATTGGTATCGTTTTTCTCGACATTTTCCATATCCGTAGTTTTCCGGTATCGCATAGGTACTATATATGAACTATTGTACGTTAATGAAAACATTTCAAAAACACAAAAGTTAGCAAACGCGACTGCTATTACTACATTATAATAATCATTATTAATAAGCGTTGCTGACGCAATTGGTATCGTTTTTCTCGACATTTTCCATATCCGTAGTTTTCCGGTATCGCATAGGTACTATATATGAACTATTGTACGTTAATGAAAACATTTCAAAAACACAAAAGTTAGCAAACGCGACTGCTATTACTACATTATAATAATCATTATTAATAAGCGTTGCTGACGCAATTGGTATCGTTTTTCTCGACATTTTCCATATCCGTAGTTTTCCGGTATCGCATAGGTACTATATATGAACTATTGTACGTTAATGAAAACATTTCAAAAACACAAAAGTTAGCAAACGCGACTGCTATTACTACATTATAATAATCATTATTAATAAGCGTTGCTGACGCAATTGGTATCGTTTTTCTCGACATTTTCCATATCCGTAGTTTTCCGGTATCGCATAGGTACTATATATGAACTATTGTACGTTAATGAAAACATTTCAAAAACACAAAAGTTAGCAAACGCGACTGCTATTACTACATTATAATAATCATTATTAATAAGCGTTGCTGACGCAATTGGTATCGTTTTTCTCGACATTTTCCATATCCGTAGTTTTCCGGTATCGCATAGGTACTATATATGAACTATTGTACGTTAATGAAAACATTTCAAAAACACAAAAGTTAGCAAACGCGACTGCTATTACTACATTATAATAATCATTATTAATAAGCGTTGCTGACGCAATTGGTATCGTTTTTCTCGACATTTTCCATATCCGTAGTTTTCCGGTATCGCATAGGTACTATATATGAACTATTGTACGTTAATGAAAACATTTCAAAAACACAAAAGTTAGCAAACGCGACTGCTATTACTACATTATAATAATCATTATTAATAAGCGTTGCTGACGCAATTGGTATCGTTTTTCTCGACATTTTCCATATCCGTAGTTTTCCGGTATCGCATAGGTACTATATATGAACTATTGTACGTTAATGAAAACATTTCAAAAACACAAAAGTTAGCAAACGCGACTGCTATTACTACATTATAATAATCATTATTAATAAGCGTTGCTGACGCAATTGGTATCGTTTTTCTCGACATTTTCCATATCCGTAGTTTTCCGGTATCGCATAGGTACTATATATGAACTATTGTACGTTAATGAAAACATTTCAAAAACACAAAAGTTAGCAAACGCGACTGCTATTACTACATTATAATAATCATTATTAATAAGCGTTGCTGACGCAATTGGTATCGTTTTTCTCGACATTTTCCATATCCGTAGTTTTCCGGTATCGCATAGGTACTATATATGAACTATTGTACGTTAATGAAAACATTTCAAAAACACAAAAGTTAGCAAACGCGACTGCTATTACTACATTATAATAATCATTATTAATAAGCGTTGCTGACGCAATTGGTATCGTTTTTCTCGACATTTTCCATATCCGTAGTTTTCCGGTATCGCATAGGTACTATATATGAACTATTGTACGTTAATGAAAACATTTCAAAAACACAAAAGTTAGCAAACGCGACTGCTATTACTACATTATAATAATCATTATTAATAAGCGTTGCTGACGCAATTGGTATCGTTTTTCTCGACATTTTCCATATCCGTAGTTTTCCGGTATCGCATAGGTACTATATATGAACTATTGTACGTTAATGAAAACATTTCAAAAACACAAAAGTTAGCAAACGCGACTGCTATTACTACATTATAATAATCATTATTAATAAGCGTTGCTGACGCAATTGGTATCGTTTTTCTCGACATTTTCCATATCCGTAGTTTTCCGGTATCGCATAGGTACTATATATGAACTATTGTACGTTAATGAAAACATTTCAAAAACACAAAAGTTAGCAAACGCGACTGCTATTACTACATTATAATAATCATTATTAATAAGCGTTGCTGACGCAATTGGTATCGTTTTTCTCGACATTTTCCATATCCGTAGTTTTCCGGTATCGCATAGGTACTATATATGAACTATTGTACGTTAATGAAAACATTTCAAAAACACAAAAGTTAGCAAACGCGACTGCTATTACTACATTATAATAATCATTATTAATAAGCGTTGCTGACGCAATTGGTATCGTTTTTCTCGACATTTTCCATATCCGTAGTTTTCCGGTATCGCATAGGTACTATATATGAACTATTGTACGTTAATGAAAACATTTCAAAAACACAAAAGTTAGCAAACGCGACTGCTATTACTACATTATAATAATCATTATTAATAAGCGTTGCTGACGCAATTGGTATCGTTTTTCTCGACATTTTCCATATCCGTAGTTTTCCGGTATCGCATAGGTACTATATATGAACTATTGTACGTTAATGAAAACATTTCAAAAACACAAAAGTTAGCAAACGCGACTGCTATTACTACATTATAATAATCATTATTAATAAGCGTTGCTGACGCAATTGGTATCGTTTTTCTCGACATTTTCCATATCCGTAGTTTTCCGGTATCGCATAGGTACTATATATGAACTATTGTACGTTAATGAAAACATTTCAAAAACACAAAAGTTAGCAAACGCGACTGCTATTACTACATTATAATAATCATTATTAATAAGCGTTGCTGACGCAATTGGTATCGTTTTTCTCGACATTTTCCATATCCGTAGTTTTCCGGTATCGCATAGGTACTATATATGAACTATTGTACGTTAATGAAAACATTTCAAAAACACAAAAGTTAGCAAACGCGACTGCTATTACTACATTATAATAATCATTATTAATAAGCGTTGCTGACGCAATTGGTATCGTTTTTCTCGACATTTTCCATATCCGTAGTTTTCCGGTATCGCATAGGTACTATATATGAACTATTGTACGTTAATGAAAACATTTCAAAAACACAAAAGTTAGCAAACGCGACTGCTATTACTACATTATAATAATCATTATTAATAAGCGTTGCTGACGCAATTGGTATCGTTTTTCTCGACATTTTCCATATCCGTAGTTTTCCGGTATCGCATAGGTACTATATATGAACTATTGTACGTTAATGAAAACATTTCAAAAACACAAAAGTTAGCAAACGCGACTGCTATTACTACATTATAATAATCATTATTAATAAGCGTTGCTGACGCAATTGGTATCGTTTTTCTCGACATTTTCCATATCCGTAGTTTTCCGGTATCGCATAGGTACTATATATGAACTATTGTACGTTAATGAAAACATTTCAAAAACACAAAAGTTAGCAAACGCGACTGCTATTACTACATTATAATAATCATTATTAATAAGCGTTGCTGACGCAATTGGTATCGTTTTTCTCGACATTTTCCATATCCGTAGTTTTCCGGTATCGCATAGGTACTATATATGAACTATTGTACGTTAATGAAAACATTTCAAAAACACAAAAGTTAGCAAACGCGACTGCTATTACTACATTATAATAATCATTATTAATAAGCGTTGCTGACGCAATTGGTATCGTTTTTCTCGACATTTTCCATATCCGTAGTTTTCCGGTATCGCATAGGTACTATATATGAACTATTGTACGTTAATGAAAACATTTCAAAAACACAAAAGTTAGCAAACGCGACTGCTATTACTACATTATAATAATCATTATTAATAAGCGTTGCTGACGCAATTGGTATCGTTTTTCTCGACATTTTCCATATCCGTAGTTTTCCGGTATCGCATAGGTACTATATATGAACTATTGTACGTTAATGAAAACATTTCAAAAACACAAAAGTTAGCAAACGCGACTGCTATTACTACATTATAATAATCATTATTAATAAGCGTTGCTGACGCAATTGGTATCGTTTTTCTCGACATTTTCCATATCCGTAGTTTTCCGGTATCGCATAGGTACTATATATGAACTATTGTACGTTAATGAAAACATTTCAAAAACACAAAAGTTAGCAAACGCGACTGCTATTACTACATTATAATAATCATTATTAATAAGCGTTGCTGACGCAATTGGTATCGTTTTTCTCGACATTTTCCATATCCGTAGTTTTCCGGTATCGCATAGGTACTATATATGAACTATTGTACGTTAATGAAAACATTTCAAAAACACAAAAGTTAGCAAACGCGACTGCTATTACTACATTATAATAATCATTATTAATAAGCGTTGCTGACGCAATTGGTATCGTTTTTCTCGACATTTTCCATATCCGTAGTTTTCCGGTATCGCATAGGTACTATATATGAACTATTGTACGTTAATGAAAACATTTCAAAAACACAAAAGTTAGCAAACGCGACTGCTATTACTACATTATAATAATCATTATTAATAAGCGTTGCTGACGCAATTGGTATCGTTTTTCTCGACATTTTCCATATCCGTAGTTTTCCGGTATCGCATAGGTACTATATATGAACTATTGTACGTTAATGAAAACATTTCAAAAACACAAAAGTTAGCAAACGCGACTGCTATTACTACATTATAATAATCATTATTAATAAGCGTTGCTGACGCAATTGGTATCGTTTTTCTCGACATTTTCCATATCCGTAGTTTTCCGGTATCGCATAGGTACTATATATGAACTATTGTACGTTAATGAAAACATTTCAAAAACACAAAAGTTAGCAAACGCGACTGCTATTACTACATTATAATAATCATTATTAATAAGCGTTGCTGACGCAATTGGTATCGTTTTTCTCGACATTTTCCATATCCGTAGTTTTCCGGTATCGCATAGGTACTATATATGAACTATTGTACGTTAATGAAAACATTTCAAAAACACAAAAGTTAGCAAACGCGACTGCTATTACTACATTATAATAATCATTATTAATAAGCGTTGCTGACGCAATTGGTATCGTTTTTCTCGACATTTTCCATATCCGTAGTTTTCCGGTATCGCATAGGTACTATATATGAACTATTGTACGTTAATGAAAACATTTCAAAAACACAAAAGTTAGCAAACGCGACTGCTATTACTACATTATAATAATCATTATTAATAAGCGTTGCTGACGCAATTGGTATCGTTTTTCTCGACATTTTCCATATCCGTAGTTTTCCGGTATCGCATAGGTACTATATATGAACTATTGTACGTTAATGAAAACATTTCAAAAACACAAAAGTTAGCAAACGCGACTGCTATTACTACATTATAATAATCATTATTAATAAGCGTTGCTGACGCAATTGGTATCGTTTTTCTCGACATTTTCCATATCCGTAGTTTTCCGGTATCGCATAGGTACTATATATGAACTATTGTACGTTAATGAAAACATTTCAAAAACACAAAAGTTAGCAAACGCGACTGCTATTACTACATTATAATAATCATTATTAATAAGCGTTGCTGACGCAATTGGTATCGTTTTTCTCGACATTTTCCATATCCGTAGTTTTCCGGTATCGCATAGGTACTATATATGAACTATTGTACGTTAATGAAAACATTTCAAAAACACAAAAGTTAGCAAACGCGACTGCTATTACTACATTATAATAATCATTATTAATAAGCGTTGCTGACGCAATTGGTATCGTTTTTCTCGACATTTTCCATATCCGTAGTTTTCCGGTATCGCATAGGTACTATATATGAACTATTGTACGTTAATGAAAACATTTCAAAAACACAAAAGTTAGCAAACGCGACTGCTATTACTACATTATAATAATCATTATTAATAAGCGTTGCTGACGCAATTGGTATCGTTTTTCTCGACATTTTCCATATCCGTAGTTTTCCGGTATCGCATAGGTACTATATATGAACTATTGTACGTTAATGAAAACATTTCAAAAACACAAAAGTTAGCAAACGCGACTGCTATTACTACATTATAATAATCATTATTAATAAGCGTTGCTGACGCAATTGGTATCGTTTTTCTCGACATTTTCCATATCCGTAGTTTTCCGGTATCGCATAGGTACTATATATGAACTATTGTACGTTAATGAAAACATTTCAAAAACACAAAAGTTAGCAAACGCGACTGCTATTACTACATTATAATAATCATTATTAATAAGCGTTGCTGACGCAATTGGTATCGTTTTTCTCGACATTTTCCATATCCGTAGTTTTCCGGTATCGCATAGGTACTATATATGAACTATTGTACGTTAATGAAAACATTTCAAAAACACAAAAGTTAGCAAACGCGACTGCTATTACTACATTATAATAATCATTATTAATAAGCGTTGCTGACGCAATTGGTATCGTTTTTCTCGACATTTTCCATATCCGTAGTTTTCCGGTATCGCATAGGTACTATATATGAACTATTGTACGTTAATGAAAACATTTCAAAAACACAAAAGTTAGCAAACGCGACTGCTATTACTACATTATAATAATCATTATTAATAAGCGTTGCTGACGCAATTGGTATCGTTTTTCTCGACATTTTCCATATCCGTAGTTTTCCGGTATCGCATAGGTACTATATATGAACTATTGTACGTTAATGAAAACATTTCAAAAACACAAAAGTTAGCAAACGCGACTGCTATTACTACATTATAATAATCATTATTAATAAGCGTTGCTGACGCAATTGGTATCGTTTTTCTCGACATTTTCCATATCCGTAGTTTTCCGGTATCGCATAGGTACTATATATGAACTATTGTACGTTAATGAAAACATTTCAAAAACACAAAAGTTAGCAAACGCGACTGCTATTACTACATTATAATAATCATTATTAATAAGCGTTGCTGACGCAATTGGTATCGTTTTTCTCGACATTTTCCATATCCGTAGTTTTCCGGTATCGCATAGGTACTATATATGAACTATTGTACGTTAATGAAAACATTTCAAAAACACAAAAGTTAGCAAACGCGACTGCTATTACTACATTATAATAATCATTATTAATAAGCGTTGCTGACGCAATTGGTATCGTTTTTCTCGACATTTTCCATATCCGTAGTTTTCCGGTATCGCATAGGTACTATATATGAACTATTGTACGTTAATGAAAACATTTCAAAAACACAAAAGTTAGCAAACGCGACTGCTATTACTACATTATAATAATCATTATTAATAAGCGTTGCTGACGCAATTGGTATCGTTTTTCTCGACATTTTCCATATCCGTAGTTTTCCGGTATCGCATAGGTACTATATATGAACTATTGTACGTTAATGAAAACATTTCAAAAACACAAAAGTTAGCAAACGCGACTGCTATTACTACATTATAATAATCATTATTAATAAGCGTTGCTGACGCAATTGGTATCGTTTTTCTCGACATTTTCCATATCCGTAGTTTTCCGGTATCGCATAGGTACTATATATGAACTATTGTACGTTAATGAAAACATTTCAAAAACACAAAAGTTAGCAAACGCGACTGCTATTACTACATTATAATAATCATTATTAATAAGCGTTGCTGACGCAATTGGTATCGTTTTTCTCGACATTTTCCATATCCGTAGTTTTCCGGTATCGCATAGGTACTATATATGAACTATTGTACGTTAATGAAAACATTTCAAAAACACAAAAGTTAGCAAACGCGACTGCTATTACTACATTATAATAATCATTATTAATAAGCGTTGCTGACGCAATTGGTATCGTTTTTCTCGACATTTTCCATATCCGTAGTTTTCCGGTATCGCATAGGTACTATATATGAACTATTGTACGTTAATGAAAACATTTCAAAAACACAAAAGTTAGCAAACGCGACTGCTATTACTACATTATAATAATCATTATTAATAAGCGTTGCTGACGCAATTGGTATCGTTTTTCTCGACATTTTCCATATCCGTAGTTTTCCGGTATCGCATAGGTACTATATATGAACTATTGTACGTTAATGAAAACATTTCAAAAACACAAAAGTTAGCAAACGCGACTGCTATTACTACATTATAATAATCATTATTAATAAGCGTTGCTGACGCAATTGGTATCGTTTTTCTCGACATTTTCCATATCCGTAGTTTTCCGGTATCGCATAGGTACTATATATGAACTATTGTACGTTAATGAAAACATTTCAAAAACACAAAAGTTAGCAAACGCGACTGCTATTACTACATTATAATAATCATTATTAATAAGCGTTGCTGACGCAATTGGTATCGTTTTTCTCGACATTTTCCATATCCGTAGTTTTCCGGTATCGCATAGGTACTATATATGAACTATTGTACGTTAATGAAAACATTTCAAAAACACAAAAGTTAGCAAACGCGACTGCTATTACTACATTATAATAATCATTATTAATAAGCGTTGCTGACGCAATTGGTATCGTTTTTCTCGACATTTTCCATATCCGTAGTTTTCCGGTATCGCATAGGTACTATATATGAACTATTGTACGTTAATGAAAACATTTCAAAAACACAAAAGTTAGCAAACGCGACTGCTATTACTACATTATAATAATCATTATTAATAAGCGTTGCTGACGCAATTGGTATCGTTTTTCTCGACATTTTCCATATCCGTAGTTTTCCGGTATCGCATAGGTACTATATATGAACTATTGTACGTTAATGAAAACATTTCAAAAACACAAAAGTTAGCAAACGCGACTGCTATTACTACATTATAATAATCATTATTAATAAGCGTTGCTGACGCAATTGGTATCGTTTTTCTCGACATTTTCCATATCCGTAGTTTTCCGGTATCGCATAGGTACTATATATGAACTATTGTACGTTAATGAAAACATTTCAAAAACACAAAAGTTAGCAAACGCGACTGCTATTACTACATTATAATAATCATTATTAATAAGCGTTGCTGACGCAATTGGTATCGTTTTTCTCGACATTTTCCATATCCGTAGTTTTCCGGTATCGCATAGGTACTATATATGAACTATTGTACGTTAATGAAAACATTTCAAAAACACAAAAGTTAGCAAACGCGACTGCTATTACTACATTATAATAATCATTATTAATAAGCGTTGCTGACGCAATTGGTATCGTTTTTCTCGACATTTTCCATATCCGTAGTTTTCCGGTATCGCATAGGTACTATATATGAACTATTGTACGTTAATGAAAACATTTCAAAAACACAAAAGTTAGCAAACGCGACTGCTATTACTACATTATAATAATCATTATTAATAAGCGTTGCTGACGCAATTGGTATCGTTTTTCTCGACATTTTCCATATCCGTAGTTTTCCGGTATCGCATAGGTACTATATATGAACTATTGTACGTTAATGAAAACATTTCAAAAACACAAAAGTTAGCAAACGCGACTGCTATTACTACATTATAATAATCATTATTAATAAGCGTTGCTGACGCAATTGGTATCGTTTTTCTCGACATTTTCCATATCCGTAGTTTTCCGGTATCGCATAGGTACTATATATGAACTATTGTACGTTAATGAAAACATTTCAAAAACACAAAAGTTAGCAAACGCGACTGCTATTACTACATTATAATAATCATTATTAATAAGCGTTGCTGACGCAATTGGTATCGTTTTTCTCGACATTTTCCATATCCGTAGTTTTCCGGTATCGCATAGGTACTATATATGAACTATTGTACGTTAATGAAAACATTTCAAAAACACAAAAGTTAGCAAACGCGACTGCTATTACTACATTATAATAATCATTATTAATAAGCGTTGCTGACGCAATTGGTATCGTTTTTCTCGACATTTTCCATATCCGTAGTTTTCCGGTATCGCATAGGTACTATATATGAACTATTGTACGTTAATGAAAACATTTCAAAAACACAAAAGTTAGCAAACGCGACTGCTATTACTACATTATAATAATCATTATTAATAAGCGTTGCTGACGCAATTGGTATCGTTTTTCTCGACATTTTCCATATCCGTAGTTTTCCGGTATCGCATAGGTACTATATATGAACTATTGTACGTTAATGAAAACATTTCAAAAACACAAAAGTTAGCAAACGCGACTGCTATTACTACATTATAATAATCATTATTAATAAGCGTTGCTGACGCAATTGGTATCGTTTTTCTCGACATTTTCCATATCCGTAGTTTTCCGGTATCGCATAGGTACTATATATGAACTATTGTACGTTAATGAAAACATTTCAAAAACACAAAAGTTAGCAAACGCGACTGCTATTACTACATTATAATAATCATTATTAATAAGCGTTGCTGACGCAATTGGTATCGTTTTTCTCGACATTTTCCATATCCGTAGTTTTCCGGTATCGCATAGGTACTATATATGAACTATTGTACGTTAATGAAAACATTTCAAAAACACAAAAGTTAGCAAACGCGACTGCTATTACTACATTATAATAATCATTATTAATAAGCGTTGCTGACGCAATTGGTATCGTTTTTCTCGACATTTTCCATATCCGTAGTTTTCCGGTATCGCATAGGTACTATATATGAACTATTGTACGTTAATGAAAACATTTCAAAAACACAAAAGTTAGCAAACGCGACTGCTATTACTACATTATAATAATCATTATTAATAAGCGTTGCTGACGCAATTGGTATCGTTTTTCTCGACATTTTCCATATCCGTAGTTTTCCGGTATCGCATAGGTACTATATATGAACTATTGTACGTTAATGAAAACATTTCAAAAACACAAAAGTTAGCAAACGCGACTGCTATTACTACATTATAATAATCATTATTAATAAGCGTTGCTGACGCAATTGGTATCGTTTTTCTCGACATTTTCCATATCCGTAGTTTTCCGGTATCGCATAGGTACTATATATGAACTATTGTACGTTAATGAAAACATTTCAAAAACACAAAAGTTAGCAAACGCGACTGCTATTACTACATTATAATAATCATTATTAATAAGCGTTGCTGACGCAATTGGTATCGTTTTTCTCGACATTTTCCATATCCGTAGTTTTCCGGTATCGCATAGGTACTATATATGAACTATTGTACGTTAATGAAAACATTTCAAAAACACAAAAGTTAGCAAACGCGACTGCTATTACTACATTATAATAATCATTATTAATAAGCGTTGCTGACGCAATTGGTATCGTTTTTCTCGACATTTTCCATATCCGTAGTTTTCCGGTATCGCATAGGTACTATATATGAACTATTGTACGTTAATGAAAACATTTCAAAAACACAAAAGTTAGCAAACGCGACTGCTATTACTACATTATAATAATCATTATTAATAAGCGTTGCTGACGCAATTGGTATCGTTTTTCTCGACATTTTCCATATCCGTAGTTTTCCGGTATCGCATAGGTACTATATATGAACTATTGTACGTTAATGAAAACATTTCAAAAACACAAAAGTTAGCAAACGCTGTAACGCCAATGCGAAAATGCACGCCAATGCATGTGCGCGATAACACAATACACATGGCGATAAATCATGGTTAGAATAGCGACTAATAAAGTGTAATCTAATAAAGTGTAATAACAGTTTATATTTCATTTAAATCATAACGCTACATGGTGTCAGAAGTTGGATCAAAGCGTATGATCATATATGAATTAAAAAAAATTGGTGCACAACTGTAAAAATGGCGACAGAGGAAACCGTTAACGTTGCAAATACGTATTCAGGAAATGCAGCAATGACCAGCATAAAACCACCTAAGCCTTTAGTTATAAATAACGATGGAGCCATGGCATGGAAATTCTGGTTACAGCAATTCGAATGGTACGCAACAGCAACACAATTATACCTCAAACCCGCAGCAGTTCAAGCAGCAACTTTTATGGCGACGATCGGTGCAGATGCTATCCAAATATTTAACAGCTTTAATTTAACAAACGAGCAACAAAATGACATCACGATCATAAAAGATAAGTATAATGATTATTTTATACCTAAAGTAAATGTCTCGTATGAAAGATATAATTTCTTCAAAGCTGTTCAAAAGGAAACCGAAACTTTTGACGAATACCTCACGCTAATTAGAAACTTAGCAAAAACTTGCGAGTTTGGAAATTTACATGACGACTTGTTAAAAGACAAAATTATCTTTGGAATTAAATCAGAACAGATTCGCGAAAAATTGCTGACAGAAATTAATTTAGATTTAGCTAAAGCAATTGCAATTTGCAAGTCAAGCGAACAAGCTACCAGACAACTACATGAAATAGGTCAAGGACAAAGTAGTCAAGTTCATAGAATAAAGCAAACAAAAATTAAGCAGTTTGCTAACAATGTAATTTCATGTAGAAGGTGTGATAGTAAGCATGCTAAAAATAATTGCTCAGCATTTAATCATAGATGTAAAACGTGTAACAAAAAGGGTCATTATGAAGCATGTTGTTTTACAACAAAAAACAAGAAACGTAAAGCAAAAAACATTAACGAACTAATTGTTCAAGATGAAAGTAATTCAGATACCGAAACGGATACGTTTTACATTAATAAAATTAACAATGGATCGCATGAAGATTGGCATGAAGAATTACAGGTTAATAATGTCAAATTTAAGGTAAAATTAGATACGGGTGCGCAATGTAATGTAATGTCAAAAGCATTAGCCTTAAAGACAGAAGCCGATATTAAAAACACAAATACTAAATTCTTAACTACGTTCAGCGATAACAAAATTCAAGTTATAGGTGAAATTTTGCTAAAATGCAAAATTAAAAACAAATTGCACAAAATAAAATTTAAAGTAGTTGAAGAAAACGTACCAGCAATATTGGGAAAGAAATCGTGCCAAGAAATAGGGTTAATTATAAGGGTAAACAAGTTAGATATTAAATCCAATAACCTGTACGAAGGATTAGGTTGTATCAAAACTTTCGAATATGACATCGACTTAATCGATAACCCGAAATTCACAATAACTCAACCACGAAAGATACCACATTCCATAAGAAATGAAGTAAAGAACGAATTAAACACGATGGTAAGATTAGGAGTAATCAAGCAAATTACAGAACCAACACCCATAGTAAGCTCAATGGTAATAGTAAAAAAGAATAACAAATTAAGAGTCTGCATAGACCCAACGGATTTAAATAAAAACATCTTAAGACGACACTATCCGCTCAAAACCATAGAAGAGATATCCGCAAAAATAGTTGGCGCAAAATACTTTACGAAGCTGGATTGCAGAAAAGGATTCTGGCAAGTAAAAGTGTCACAAAGAACACAAAAGTATTTAACTTTTGCCACACCATGGGGAAGATTTTGTTGTCTGAGATTACCCTTTGGATTAAGCGCAGCACCTGAAGTATTTCAAGAATTGATGAGTCACATCCTAGATAATATTCCAAATACAGAGTGTGCTATGGACGACATCTTAATATATGCCGAAAGCAAACAGAAATTAGAACAAATAACAAACACAGTGATTCAAAATTACAGGAAGCTGGTTTAAAATTAAATAAGGAAAAATGTATATTTGCACAACCAAAAATCAATTTCCTAGGACATATACTATCAGATAAAGGATTAGAAATTGATACTCAAAAAACAATAGCAATAAATAATCTGAAAACACCACAAAATAAAGTTCAACTTCAAAGGTTGTTAGGCATGGTAACATACCTTAACAAATTCATACCGAACATGAGTGAGGTAACAAACCCACTAAGAGTCTTACTAAAAAAAGAAGTAGTATGGAACTGGAATAAGGAACAAAATGAAGCATTCGAAAATATAAAAAAAATCCTTTGACAACCACCGGTTTTACGTTATTATGATGTCACAAAATCAGTAACTCTATCAGTGGACGCAAGTTCAACTAGTTTGGGAGCCGTGTTAATGCAGGAAGAACAACCTATAGCATATGCTACTAAAGCACTGACACCCGCTCAACAACACTACCCACAAATAGAAAAAGAGGCATTAGCAGTCAAGTTTGCATGCACAAAATTTAACGAATATATTTATGGAAAAAAGTTGTACATTGAAAGCGACCATAAACCATTGGAATCTATATTCAAAAAACCTATACAAAATGCTCCGGCAAGATTACAGAGAATAATGTTTGATGTAGCCCAATATGCGCCGACAATAATTTATAAAAAAGGCAATGAAATTCCAATCGCAGACGCAATGAGCCGAGATTGCAATCAAGAAAACATAGTTAATCCTATCGAAGAAGAGTTACAAGTATTCATGGTACTAGCAGTGTCAAAAACAGCATTAGATGAAATAAAAAAACATACCTCAGAAGATGACGAATTACAAGAACTCATCGATTTAGTAAATAGAGGTTTTCCGAACGAAATAAAACAACTTCCAACTAATATGAAACACTACTTTACATTCAGAGACGAAATTTCATACTATAATGGGATATTATTCAAGTCCAATAAAATAATAGTACCAAAAACATTAATTAATACAATGCTAAAGAAAATACATGCAGGACATATCGGTATACAAAGTTCATTAAAACGCGCTAGAGAACTGTTGTACTGGAAAGGACAATCTTATAGCATAAATGACTTTATCAAAAAGTGCGCGGTATGTGAAAAAACGCAGAAAAGTAATTGCAGTGAACCGGTAATAAACAAACCAATACCGTCGTTACCGTGGCAAATAGTCGCGAGTGATCTCTTTGAATTCAAAGGAAACGAATACCTATTAATAACTGATAGTTACTCAGGTTTTTAGATTTCAGGAAACTCCAAACACAAAGCTCAGAAGAAACAATAAAACATCTGAAATCATGGTTTGCTGTGCATGGAATTCCACAAGTACTGGAAACAGACAATGGTCCACAATTTGCAGCAAGAAAATTTAAAGAATTCACTGAAGAATGGTCCTTTGAACACCGCACGTCGAGTCCGTATCATCCAAGAGGCAACGGGTTGGCTGAAAGATCAGTACAAACAGCTAAAAATCTACTACGAAAATGCTATCTGGATAATTCCGATATCAATTTAGCGTTACTAAATTTCAGAAATACTCCAAGGAACAATGAGCTAGGATCACCGAATCAGAGGTTAATGAGCCGCATCACTAGGTCGACACTGCCCATCACGACAGAGTTGCTCAAACCAACAATCATTCCAAATGTCACCGAAGAACTTCAAAAAGAAAGAACTAAGCAAGCAGAGAATTCGAATCGAAATAAACATCGAGAACTACCACCGTTACAACCCGGAGAAGAAATACGAATACAAAAAGCTCACAGACAATGGATAGGAGGAACAGTAGTATCACCTACAGAAAATCGAAGATCCTTTATAGTTAAAGATAAAGAAGGCAAATTAATAATGATTATTATAATGTAGTAATAGCAGTCGCGTTTGCTAACTTTTGTGTTTTTGAAATGTTTTCATTAACGTACAATAGTTCATATATAGTACCTATGCGATACCGGAAAACTACGGATATGGAAAATGTCGAGAAAAACGATACCAATTGCGTCAGCAACGCTTATTAATAATGATTATTATAATGTAGTAATAGCAGTCGCGTTTGCTAACTTTTGTGTTTTTGAAATGTTTTCATTAACGTACAATAGTTCATATATAGTACCTATGCGATACCGGAAAACTACGGATATGGAAAATGTCGAAAAAAACGATACCAATTGCGTCAGCAACGCTTATTAATAATGATTATTATAATGTAGTAATAGCAGTCGCGTTTGCTAACTTTTGTGTTTTTGAAATGTTTTCATTAACGTACAATAGTTCATATATAGTACCTATGCGATACCGGAAAACTACGGATATGGAAAATGTCGAGAAAAACGATACCAATTGCGTCAGCAACGCTTATTAATAATGATTATTATAATGTAGTAATAGCAGTCGCGTTTGCTATCTTTTGTGTTTTTGAAATGTTTTTATTAACGTACAATAATTCATATATAGTACCTATGCGATACCGGAAAACTACGGCAATGGAAAATGTCGAGATAAACGAAACCAATTGCGTCAGCAACGCTTATTAATAATGATTATTATAATGTAGTAATAGCAGTCGCGTTTGCTAACTTTTGTGTTTTTGAAATGTTTTCATTAACGTACAATAGTTCATATATAGTACCTATGCGATAGCGGAAAACTACGGATATGGAAAATGTCGAGAAAAACGAAACCAATTGCGTCAGCAACGCTTATTAATAATGATTATTATAATGTAGTAATAGCAGTCGCGTTTGCTAACTTTTGTGTTTTTGAAATGTTTTCATTAACGTACAATAGTTCATATATATTACCTATGCGATACCGGAAAACTACGGATATGGAAAATGTCGAGAAAAACGATACCAATTGCGTCAGCAACGCTTATTAATAATGATTATTATAATGTAGTAATAGCAGTCGCGTTTGCTAACTTTTGTGTTTTTGAAATGTGTTCATTAACGTACAATAGTTCATATATAGTACCTATGCGATACCGGAAAACTACGGCAATGGAAAATGTCGAGAAAAACAAAACCAATTGCGTCAGCAACGCTTATTAATAATGATTATTATAATGTAGTAATAGCAGTCGCGTTTGCTAACTTTTGTGTTTTTGAAATGTGTTTATTAACGTACAATAGTTCATATATAGTACCTATGCAATACCGGAAAACTACGGATATGGAAAATGTCGAGAAAAACGGTACCAATTGCGTCAGCAACGCTTATTAATAATGATTATTATAATGTAGTAATAGCAGTCGCGTTTGCTAACTTTTGTGTTTTTGAAATGTTTTTATTAACGTACAATAGTTCATATATAGTACCTATGCGATACCGGAAAACTACGGATATGGAAAATCTCGAGAAAAACGGTACCAATTGCGTCAGCAACGCTTATCAATAATGATTATTATAATGTAGTAATAGCAGTCGCGTTTGCTATCGTTTGTGTTTTTGAAATGTTTTCATTAACGTACAATAGTTCATATATAGTACCTATGCGATACCGGAAAACTACGGCAATGGAAAATGTCGAGAAAAACGATACCAATTGCGTCAGCAACGCTTATTAATAATGATTATTATAATGTAGTAATAGCAGTCGCGTTTGCTAACTTTTGTGTTTTTGAAATGTGTTCATTAACGTACAATAGTTCATATATAGTACCTATGCGATACCGGAAAACTACGGATATGGAAAATGTCGAAAAAAACGATACCAATTGCGTCAGCAACGCTTATTAATAATGATTATTATAATGTAGTAATAGCAGTCGCGTTTGCTAACTTTTGTGTTTTTGAAATGTTTTCATTAACGTACAATAGTTCATATATAGTACCTATGCGATACCGGAAAACTACGGCAATGGAAAATGTCGAGAAAAACAAAACCAATTGCGTCAGCAACGCTTATTAATAATGATTATTATAATGTAGTAATAGCAGTCGCGTTTGCTAACTTTTGTGTTTTTGAAATGTTTTCATTAACGTACAATAGTTCATATATAGTACCTATGCGATACCGGAAAACTACGGATATAGAAAATGTGGAAAAAAACGATACCAATTGCGTCAGCAACGTCTATTAATAATGATTATTATAATGTAGTAATAGCAGTCGCGTTTGCTAACTTTTGTGTTTTTGAAATGTTTTCATTAACGTACAATAGTTTATATATAGTACCTATGCGATACCGGAAAACTACGGATATGGAAAATGTCGAGAAAAACGATACCAATTGCGTCAGCAACGCTTATTAATAATGATTATTATAATGTAGTAATAGCAGTCGCGTTTGCTAACTTTTGTGTTTTTGAAATGTTTTCATTAACGTACAATAGTTCATATATAGTACCTATGCGATACCGGAAAACTACGGATATGGAAAATGTCAAGAAAAACGATACCAATTGCGTCAGCAACGCTTATTAATAATGATTATTATAATGTAGTAATAGCAGTCGCGTTTGCTAACTTTTGTGTTTTTGAAATGTTTTCATTAACGTACAATAGTTCATATATAGTACCTATGCGATACCGGAAAACTACGGATATGGAAAATGTCGAAAAAAACGATACCAATTGCGTCAGCAACGCTTATTAATAATGATTATTATAATGTAGTAATAGCAGTCGCGTTTGCTAACTTTTGTGTTTTTGAAATGTTTTCATTAACGTACAATAGTTCATATATAGTACCTATGCGATACCGGAAAACTACGGATATGGAAAATGTCGAGAAAAACGATACCAATTGCGTCAGCAACGCTTATTAATAATGATTATTATAATGTAGTAATAGCAGTCGCGTTTGCTAACTTTTGTGTTTTTGAAATGTTTTCATTAACGTACAATAGTTCATATATAGTACCTATGCGATACCGGAAAACTACGGATATGGAAAATGTCGAGAAAAACGAAACCAATTGCGTCAGCAACGCTTATTAATAATGATTATTATAATGTAGTAATAGCAGTCGCGTTTGCTAACTTTTGTGTTTTTGAAATGTTTTCATTAACGTACAATAGTTCATATATAGTACCTATGCGATACCGGAAAACTACGGATATGGAAAATGTCGAGAAAAACGATACCAATTGCGTCAGCAACGCTTATTAATAATGATTATTATAATGTAGTAATAGCAGTCGCGTTTGCTAACTTTTGTGTTTTTGAAATGTTTTCATTAACGTACAATAGTTCATATATAGTACCTATGCGATACCGGAAAACTACGGATATGGAAAATGTCGAGAAAAACGATACCAATTGCGTCAGCAACGCTTATTAATAATGATTATTATAATGTAGTAATAGCAGTCGCGTTTGCTAACTTTTGTGTTTTTGAAATGTTTTCATTAACGTACAATAGTTCATATATAGTACCTATGCGATACCGGAAAACTACGGCAATGGAAAATGTCGAGAAAAACGAAACCAATTGCGTCAGCAACGCTTATTAATAATGATTATTATAATGTAGTAATAGCAGTCGCGTTTGCTAACTTTTGTGTTTTTGAAATGTTTTCATTAACGTACAATAGTTCATATATAGTACCTATGCGATACCGGAAAACTACGGATATGGAAAATGTCGAGAAAAACGATACCAATTGCGTCAGCAACGCTTATTAATAATGATTATTATAATGTAGTAATAGCAGTCGCGTTTGCTAACTTTTGTGTTTTTGAAATGTTTTCATTAACGTACAATAGTTCATATATAGTACCTATGCGATACCGGAAAACTACGGATATGGAAAATGTCGAGAAAAACGATACCAATTGCGTCAGCAACGCTTATTAATAATGATTATTATAATGTAGTAATAGCAGTCGCGTTTGCTAACTTGTGTGTTTTTGAAATGTTTTCATTAACGTACAATAGTTCATATATAGTACCTATGCGATACCGGAAAACTACGGATATGGAAAATGTCGAGAAAAACGATACCAATTGCGTCAGCAACGCTTATTAATAATGATTATTATAATGTAGTAATAGCAGTCGCGTTTGCTAACTTTTGTGTTTTTGAAATGTTTTCATTAACGTACAATAGTTCATATATAGTACCTATGCGATACCGGAAAACTACGGATATGGAAAATGTCGAGAAAAACGATACCAATTGCGTCAGCAACGCTTATTAATAATGATTATTATAATGTAGTAATAGCAGTCGCGTTTGCTAACTTTTGTGTTTTTGAAATGTTTTCATTAACGTACAATAGTTCATATATAGTACCTATGCGATACCGGAAAACTACGGATATGGAAAATGTCGAGAAAAACGAAACCAATTGCGTCAGCAACGCTTATTAATAATGATTATTATAATGTAGTAATAGCAGTCGCGTTTGCTAACTTTTGTGTTTTTGAAATGTTTTCATTAACGTACAATAGTTCATATATAGTACCTATGCGATACCGGAAAACTACGGATATGGAAAATGTCGAGAAAAACGAAACCAATTGCGTCAGCAACGCTTATTAATAATGATTATTATAATGTAGTAATAGCAGTCGCGTTTGCTAACTTTTGTGTTTTTGAAATGTTTTCATTAACGTACAATAGTTCATATATAGTACCTATGCGATACCGGAAAACTACGGATATGGAAAATGTCGAGAAAAACGAAACCAATTGCGTCAGCAACGCTTATTAATAATGATTATTATAATGTAGTAATAGCAGTCGCGTTTGCTAACTTTTGTGTTTTTGAAATGTTTTCATTAACGTACAATAGTTCATATATAGTACCTATGCGATACCGGAAAACTACGGATATGGAAAATGTCGAGAAAAACGATACCAATTGCGTCAGCAACGCTTATTAATAATGATTATTATAATGTAGTAATAGCAGTCGCGTTTGCTAACTTTTGTGTTTTTGAAATGTTTTCATTAACGTACAATAGTTCATATATAGTACCTATGCGATACCGGAAAACTACGGCAATGGAAAATGTCGAGAAAAACAAAACCAATTGCGTCAGCAACGCTTATTAATAATGATTATTATAATGTAGTAATAGCAGTCGCGTTTGCTAACTTTTGTGTTTTTGAAATGTGTTTATTAACGTACAATAGTTCATATATAGTACCTATGCGATACCGGAAAACTACGGATATGGAAAATGTCGAGAAAAACGATACCAATTGCGTCAGCAACGCTTATTAATAATGATTATTATAATGTAGTAATAGCAGTCGCGTTTGCTAACTTTTGTGTTTTTGAAATGTTTTCATTAACGTACAATAGTTCATATATAGTACCTATGCGATACCGGAAAACTACGGATATGGAAAATGTCGAGAAAAACGATACCAATTGCGTCAGCAACGCTTATTAATAATGATTATTATAATGTAGTAATAGCAGTCGCGTTTGCTAACTTTTGTGTTTTTGAAATGTTTTCATTAACGTACAATAGTTCATATATAGTACCTATGCGATACCGGAAAACTACGGATATGGAAAATGTCGAGAAAAACGATACCAATTGCGTCAGCAACGCTTATTAATAATGATTATTATAATGTAGTAATAGCAGTCGCGTTTGCTAACTTTTGTGTTTTTGAAATGTTTTCATTAACGTACAATAGTTCATATATAGTACCTATGCGATACCGGAAAACTACGGATATGGAAAATGTCGAGAAAAACGATACCAATTGCGTCAGCAACGCTTATTAATAATGATTATTATAATGTAGTAATAGCAGTCGCGTTTGCTAACTTTTGTGTTTTTGAAATGTTTTCATTAACGTACAATAGTTCATATATAGTACCTATGCGATACCGGAAAACTACGGATATGGAAAATGTCGAGAAAAACGAAACCAATTGCGTCAGCAACGCTTATTAATAATGATTATTATAATGCAGTAATAGCAGTCGCGTTTGCTAACTTTTGTGTTTTTGAAATGTTTTCATTAACGTACAATAGTTCATATATAGTACCTATGCGATAGCGGAAAGCTACAGATATGGAAAATGTCAAAAAAAGCGATACCAATTGCGTCAGCAACGCTTATTAATAATGATTATTATAATGTAGTAATAGCAGTCGCGTTTGCTAACTTTTGTGTTTTTGAAATGTTTTCATTAACGTACAATAGTTTATATATAGTACCTATGCGATACCGGAAAACTACGGATATGGAAAATGTCGAGAAAAACGATACCAATTGCGTCAGCAACGCTTATTCATAATGATTATTATAATGTAGTAATAGCAGTTGCGTTTGCTAACTTTTGTGTTTTTGAAATGTTTTCATTAACGTACAATAGTTCATATATAGTACCTATGCGATACCGGAAAACTACGGATATGGAAAATGTCGAGAAAAACGATACCAATTGCGTCAGCAACGCTTATTAATAATGATTATTATAATGTAGTAATAGCAGTCGCGTTTGCTAACTTTTGTGTTTTTGAAATGTTTTCATTAACGTACAATAGTTCATATATAGTACCTATGCGATACCGGAAAACTACGGATATGGAAAATGTCGAGAAAAACGATACCAATTGCGTCAGCAACGCTTATTAATAATGATTATTATAATGTAGTAATAGCAGTCGCGTTTGCTAACTTTTGTGTTTTTGAAATGTTTTCATTAACGTACAATAGTTCATATATAGTACCTATGCGATACCGGAAAACTACGGATATGGAAAATGTCGAGAAAAACGATACCAATTGCGTCAGCAACGCTTATTAATAATGATTATTATAATGTAGTAATAGCAGTCGCGTTTGCTAACTTTTGTGTTTTTGAAATGTTTTCATTAACGTACAATAGTTCATATATAGTACCTATGCGATACCGGAAAACTACGGATATGGAAAATGTCGAGAAAAACGATACCAATTGCGTCAGCAACGCTTATTAATAATGATTATTATAATGTAGTAATAGCAGTCGCGTTTGCTAACTTTTGTGTTTTTGAAATGTTTTCATTAACGTACAATAGTTCATATATAGTACCTATGCGATACCGGAAAACTACGGATATGGAAAATGTCGAGAAAAACGATACCAATTGCGTCAGCAACGCTTATTAATAATGATTATTATAATGTAGTAATAGCAGTCGCGTTTGCTAACTTTTGTGTTTTTGAAATGTTTTCATTAACGTACAATAGTTCATATATAGTACCTATGCGATACCGGAAAACTACGGATATGGAAAATGTCGAGAAAAACGATACCAATTGCGTCAGCAACGCTTATTAATAATGATTATTATAATGTAGTAATAGCAGTCGCGTTTGCTAACTTTTGTGTTTTTGAAATGTTTTCATTAACGTACAATAGTTCATATATAGTACCTATGCGATACCGGAAAACTACGGATATGGAAAATGTCGAGAAAAACGATACCAATTGCGTCAGCAACGCTTATTAATAATGATTATTATAATGTAGTAATAGCAGTCGCGTTTGCTAACTTTTGTGTTTTTGAAATGTTTTCATTAACGTACAATAGTTCATATATAGTACCTATGCGATACCGGAAAACTACGGATATGGAAAATGTCGAAAAAAAACGATACCAATTGCGTCAGCAACGCTTATTAATAATGATTATTATAATGTAGTAATAGCAGTCGCGTTTGCTAACTTTTGTGTTTTTGAAATGTTTTCATTAACGTACAATAGTTCATATATAGTACCTATGCGATACCGGAAAACTACGGATATGGAAAATGTCGAGAAAAACGATACCAATTGCGTCAGCAACGCTTATTAATAATGATTATTATAATGTAGTAATAGCAGTCGCGTTTGCTAACTTTTGTGTTTTTGAAATGTTTTCATTAACGTACAATAGTTCATATATAGTACCTATGCGATACCGGAAAACTACGGATATGGAAAATGTCGAGAAAAACGATACCAATTGCGTCAGCAACGCTTATTAATAATGATTATTATAATGTAGTAATAGCAGTCGCGTTTGCTAACTTTTGTGTTTTTGAAATGTTTTCATTAACGTACAATAGTTCATATATAGTACCTATGCGATACCGGAAAACTACGGATATGGAAAATGTCGAGAAAAACGATACCAATTGCGTCAGCAACGCTTATTAATAATGATTATTATAATGTAGTAATAGCAGTCGCGTTTGCTAACTTTTGTGTTTTTGAAATGTTTTCATTAACGTACAATAGTTCATATATAGTACCTATGCGATACCGGAAAACTACGGATATGGAAAATGTCGAGAAAAACGATACCAATTGCGTCAGCAACGCTTATTAATAATGATTATTATAATGTAGTAATAGCAGTCGCGTTTGCTAACTTTTGTGTTTTTGAAATGTTTTCATTAACGTACAATAGTTCATATATAGTACCTATGCGATACCGGAAAACTACGGATATGGAAAATGTCGAGAAAAACGATACCAATTGCGTCAGCAACGCTTATTAATAATGATTATTATAATGTAGTAATAGCAGTCGCGTTTGCTAACTTTTGTGTTTTTGAAATGTTTTCATTAACGTACAATAGTTCATATATAGTACCTATGCGATACCGGAAAACTACGGATATGGAAAATGTCGAGAAAAACGATACCAATTGCGTCAGCAACGCTTATTAATAATGATTATTATAATGTAGTAATAGCAGTCGCGTTTGCTAACTTTTGTGTTTTTGAAATGTTTTCATTAACGTACAATAGTTCATATATAGTACCTATGCGATACCGGAAAACTACGGATATGGAAAATGTCGAGAAAAACGATACCAATTGCGTCAGCAACGCTTATTAATAATGATTATTATAATGTAGTAATAGCAGTCGCGTTTGCTAACTTTTGTGTTTTTGAAATGTTTTCATTAACGTACAATAGTTCATATATAGTACCTATGCGATACCGGAAAACTACGGATATGGAAAATGTCGAGAAAAACGATACCAATTGCGTCAGCAACGCTTATTAATAATGATTATTATAATGTAGTAATAGCAGTCGCGTTTGCTAACTTTTGTGTTTTTGAAATGTTTTCATTAACGTACAATAGTTCATATATAGTACCTATGCGATACCGGAAAACTACGGATATGGAAAATGTCGAGAAAAACGATACCAATTGCGTCAGCAACGCTTATTAATAATGATTATTATAATGTAGTAATAGCAGTCGCGTTTGCTAACTTTTGTGTTTTTGAAATGTTTTCATTAACGTACAATAGTTCATATATAGTACCTATGCGATACCGGAAAACTACGGATATGGAAAATGTCGAGAAAAACGATACCAATTGCGTCAGCAACGCTTATTAATAATGATTATTATAATGTAGTAATAGCAGTCGCGTTTGCTAACTTTTGTGTTTTTGAAATGTTTTCATTAACGTACAATAGTTCATATATAGTACCTATGCGATACCGGAAAACTACGGATATGGAAAATGTCGAGAAAAACGATACCAATTGCGTCAGCAACGCTTATTAATAATGATTATTATAATGTAGTAATAGCAGTCGCGTTTGCTAACTTTTGTGTTTTTGAAATGTTTTCATTAACGTACAATAGTTCATATATAGTACCTATGCGATACCGGAAAACTACGGATATGGAAAATGTCGAGAAAAACGATACCAATTGCGTCAGCAACGCTTATTAATAATGATTATTATAATGTAGTAATAGCAGTCGCGTTTGCTAACTTTTGTGTTTTTGAAATGTTTTCATTAACGTACAATAGTTCATATATAGTACCTATGCGATACCGGAAAACTACGGATATGGAAAATGTCGAGAAAAACGATACCAATTGCGTCAGCAACGCTTATTAATAATGATTATTATAATGTAGTAATAGCAGTCGCGTTTGCTAACTTTTGTGTTTTTGAAATGTTTTCATTAACGTACAATAGTTCATATATAGTACCTATGCGATACCGGAAAACTACGGATATGGAAAATGTCGAGAAAAACGATACCAATTGCGTCAGCAACGCTTATTAATAATGATTATTATAATGTAGTAATAGCAGTCGCGTTTGCTAACTTTTGTGTTTTTGAAATGTTTTCATTAACGTACAATAGTTCATATATAGTACCTATGCGATACCGGAAAACTACGGATATGGAAAATGTCGAGAAAAACGATACCAATTGCGTCAGCAACGCTTATTAATAATGATTATTATAATGTAGTAATAGCAGTCGCGTTTGCTAACTTTTGTGTTTTTGAAATGTTTTCATTAACGTACAATAGTTCATATATAGTACCTATGCGATACCGGAAAACTACGGATATGGAAAATGTCGAGAAAAACGATACCAATTGCGTCAGCAACGCTTATTAATAATGATTATTATAATGTAGTAATAGCAGTCGCGTTTGCTAACTTTTGTGTTTTTGAAATGTTTTCATTAACGTACAATAGTTCATATATAGTACCTATGCGATACCGGAAAACTACGGATATGGAAAATGTCGAGAAAAACGATACCAATTGCGTCAGCAACGCTTATTAATAATGATTATTATAATGTAGTAATAGCAGTCGCGTTTGCTAACTTTTGTGTTTTTGAAATGTTTTCATTAACGTACAATAGTTCATATATAGTACCTATGCGATACCGGAAAACTACGGATATGGAAAATGTCGAGAAAAACGATACCAATTGCGTCAGCAACGCTTATTAATAATGATTATTATAATGTAGTAATAGCAGTCGCGTTTGCTAACTTTTGTGTTTTTGAAATGTTTTCATTAACGTACAATAGTTCATATATAGTACCTATGCGATACCGGAAAACTACGGATATGGAAAATGTCGAGAAAAACGATACCAATTGCGTCAGCAACGCTTATTAATAATGATTATTATAATGTAGTAATAGCAGTCGCGTTTGCTAACTTTTGTGTTTTTGAAATGTTTTCATTAACGTACAATAGTTCATATATAGTACCTATGCGATACCGGAAAACTACGGATATGGAAAATGTCGAGAAAAACGATACCAATTGCGTCAGCAACGCTTATTAATAATGATTATTATAATGTAGTAATAGCAGTCGCGTTTGCTAACTTTTGTGTTTTTGAAATGTTTTCATTAACGTACAATAGTTCATATATAGTACCTATGCGATACCGGAAAACTACGGATATGGAAAATGTCGAGAAAAACGATACCAATTGCGTCAGCAACGCTTATTAATAATGATTATTATAATGTAGTAATAGCAGTCGCGTTTGCTAACTTTTGTGTTTTTGAAATGTTTTCATTAACGTACAATAGTTCATATATAGTACCTATGCGATACCGGAAAACTACGGATATGGAAAATGTCGAGAAAAACGAAACCAATTGCGTCAGCAACGCTTATTAATAATGATTATTATAATGTAGTAATAGCAGTCGCGTTTGCTAACTTTTGTGTTTTTGAAATGTTTTCATTAACGTACAATAGTTCATATATAGTATCTATGCGATAGCGGAAAACTACGGATATGGAAAATGTCGAGAAAAACGAAACCAATTGCGTCAGCAACGCTTATTAATAATGATTATTATAATGTAGTAATAGCAGTCGCGTTTGCTAACTTTTGTGTTTTTGAAATGTGTTTATTAACGTACAATAGTTCATATATAGTACCTATGCAATACCGGAAAACTACGGATATGGAAAATGTCGAGAAAAACGAAACCAATTGCGTCAGCAACGCTTATTAATAATGATTATTATAATACAGTAATAGCAGTCGCGTTTGATAACTTTTGTGTTTTTGAAAAGTTTTCATTAACGTACAATAGTTCATATATAGTATCTATGCGATAGCGGAAAACTACGGATATGGAAAATGTCGAGAAAAACGATACCAATTGCGTCAGCAACGCTTATTAATAATGATTATTATAATGTAGTAATAGCAGTCGCGTTTGCTAACTTTTGTGTTTTTGAAATGTTTTCATTAACGTACAATAGTTCATATATAGTACCTATGCGATACCGGAAAACTACGGATATGGAAAATGTCGAGAAAAACGATACCAATTGCGTCAGCAACGCTTATTAATAATGATTATTATAATGTAGTAATAGCAGTCGCGTTTGCTAACTTTTGTGTTTTTGAAATGTTTTCATTAACGTACAATAGTTCATATATAGTACCTATGCGATACCGGAAAACTACGGATATGGAAAATGTCGAGAAAAACGATACCAATTGCGTCAGCAACGCTTATTAATAATGATTATTATAATGTAGTAATAGCAGTCGCGTTTGCTAACTTTTGTGTTTTTGAAATGTTTTCATTAACGTACAATAGTTCATATATAGTACCTATGCGATACCGGAAAACTACGGATATGGAAAATGTCGAGAAAAACGATACCAATTGCGTCAGCAACGCTTATTAATAATGATTATTATAATGTAGTAATAGCAGTCGCGTTTGCTAACTTTTGTGTTTTTGAAATGTTTTCATTAACGTACAATAGTTCATATATAGTACCTATGCGATACCGGAAAACTACGGATATGGAAAATGTCGAGAAAAACGATACCAATTGCGTCAGCAACGCTTATTAATAATGATTATTATAATGTAGTAATAGCAGTCGCGTTTGCTAACTTTTGTGTTTTTGAAATGTTTTCATTAACGTACAATAGTTCATATATAGTACCTATGCGATACCGGAAAACTACGGATATGGAAAATGTCGAGAAAAACGATACCAATTGCGTCAGCAACGCTTATTAATAATGATTATTATAATGTAGTAATAGCAGTCGCGTTTGCTAACTTTTGTGTTTTTGAAATGTTTTCATTAACGTACAATAGTTCATATATAGTACCTATGCGATACCGGAAAACTACGGATATGGAAAATGTCGAGAAAAACGAAACCAATTGCGTCAGCAACGCTTATTAATAATGATTATTATAATGTAGTAATAGCAGTCGCGTTTGCTAACTTTTGTGTTTTTGAAATGTTTTCATTAACGTACAATAGTTCATATATAGTACCTATGCGATACCGGAAAACTACGGATATGGAAAATGTCGAGAAAAACGATACCAATTGCGTCAGCAACGCTTATTAATAATGATTATTATAATGTAGTAATAGCAGTCGCGTTTGCTAACTTTTGTGTTTTTGAAATGTTTTCATTAACGTACAATAGTTCATATATAGTACCTATGCGATACCGGAAAACTACGGATATGGAAAATGTCGAGAAAAACGATACCAATTGCGTCAGCAACGCTTATTAATAATGATTATTATAATGTAGTAATAGCAGTCGCGTTTGCTAACTTTTGTGTTTTTGAAATGTTTTCATTAACGTACAATAGTTCATATATAGTACCTATGCGATACCGGAAAACTACGGATATGGAAAATGTCGAGAAAAACGATACCAATTGCGTCAGCAACGCTTATTAATAATGATTATTATAATGTAGTAATAGCAGTCGCGTTTGCTAACTTTTGTGTTTTTGAAATGTTTTCATTAACGTACAATAGTTCATATATAGTACCTATGCGATACCGGAAAACTACGGATATGGAAAATGTCGAGAAAAACGATACCAATTGCGTCAGCAACGCTTATTAATAATGATTATTATAATGTAGTAATAGCAGTCGCGTTTGCTAACTTTTGTGTTTTTGAAATGTTTTCATTAACGTACAATAGTTCATATATAGTACCTATGCGATACCGGAAAACTACGGATATGGAAAATGTCGAGAAAAACGATACCAATTGCGTCAGCAACGCTTATTAATAATGATTATTATAATGTAGTAATAGCAGTCGCGTTTGCTAACTTTTGTGTTTTTGAAATGTTTTCATTAACGTACAATAGTTCATATATAGTACCTATGCGATACCGGAAAACTACGGATATGGAAAATGTCGAGAAAAACGATACCAATTGCGTCAGCAACGCTTATTAATAATGATTATTATAATGTAGTAATAGCAGTCGCGTTTGCTAACTTTTGTGTTTTTGAAATGTTTTCATTAACGTACAATAGTTCATATATAGTACCTATGCGATACCGGAAAACTACGGATATGGAAAATGTCGAGAAAAACGATACCAATTGCGTCAGCAACGCTTATTAATAATGATTATTATAATGTAGTAATAGCAGTCGCGTTTGCTAACTTTTGTGTTTTTGAAATGTTTTCATTAACGTACAATAGTTCATATATAGTACCTATGCGATACCGGAAAACTACGGATATGGAAAATGTCGAGAAAAACGATACCAATTGCGTCAGCAACGCTTATTAATAATGATTATTATAATGTAGTAATAGCAGTCGCGTTTGCTAACTTTTGTGTTTTTGAAATGTTTTCATTAACGTACAATAGTTCATATATAGTACCTATGCGATACCGGAAAACTACGGATATGGAAAATGTCGAGAAAAACGATACCAATTGCGTCAGCAACGCTTATTAATAATGATTATTATAATGTAGTAATAGCAGTCGCGTTTGCTAACTTTTGTGTTTTTGAAATGTTTTCATTAACGTACAATAGTTCATATATAGTACCTATGCGATACCGGAAAACTACGGATATGGAAAATGTCGAGAAAAACGATACCAATTGCGTCAGCAACGCTTATTAATAATGATTATTATAATGTAGTAATAGCAGTCGCGTTTGCTAACTTTTGTGTTTTTGAAATGTTTTCATTAACGTACAATAGTTCATATATAGTACCTATGCGATACCGGAAAACTACGGATATGGAAAATGTCGAGAAAAACGATACCAATTGCGTCAGCAACGCTTATTAATAATGATTATTATAATGTAGTAATAGCAGTCGCGTTTGCTAACTTTTGTGTTTTTGAAATGTTTTCATTAACGTACAATAGTTCATATATAGTACCTATGCGATACCGGAAAACTACGGATATGGAAAATGTCGAGAAAAACGAAACCAATTGCGTCAGCAACGCTTATTAATAATGATTATTATAATGTAGTAATAGCAGTCGCGTTTGCTAACTTTTGTGTTTTTGAAATGTTTTCATTAACGTACAATAGTTCATATATAGTACCTATGCGATACCGGAAAACTACGGATATGGAAAATGTCGAGAAAAACGATACCAATTGCGTCAGCAACGCTTATTAATAATGATTATTATAATGTAGTAATAGCAGTCGCGTTTGCTAACTTTTGTGTTTTTGAAATGTTTTCATTAACGTACAATAGTTCATATATAGTACCTATGCGATACCGGAAAACTACGGATATGGAAAATGTCGAGAAAAACGATACCAATTGCGTCAGCAACGCTTATTAATAATGATTATTATAATGTAGTAATAGCAGTCGCGTTTGCTAACTTTTGTGTTTTTGAAATGTTTTCATTAACGTACAATAGTTCATATATAGTACCTATGCGATACCGGAAAACTACGGATATGGAAAATGTCGAGAAAAACGATACCAATTGCGTCAGCAACGCTTATTAATAATGATTATTATAATGTAGTAATAGCAGTCGCGTTTGCTAACTTTTGTGTTTTTGAAATGTTTTCATTAACGTACAATAGTTCATATATAGTACCTATGCGATACCGGAAAACTACGGATATGGAAAATGTCGAGAAAAACGATACCAATTGCGTCAGCAACGCTTATTAATAATGATTATTATAATGTAGTAATAGCAGTCGCGTTTGCTAACTTTTGTGTTTTTGAAATGTTTTCATTAACGTACAATAGTTCATATATAGTACCTATGCGATACCGGAAAACTACGGATATGGAAAATGTCGAGAAAAACGAAACCAATTGCGTCAGCAACGCTTATTAATAATGATTATTATAATGTAGTAATAGCAGTCGCGTTTGCTAACTTTTGTGTTTTTGAAATGTTTTCATTAACGTACAATAGTTCATATATAGTACCTATGCGATACCGGAAAACTACGGATATGGAAAATGTCGAGAAAAACGATACCAATTGCGTCAGCAACGCTTATTAATAATGATTATTATAATGTAGTAATAGCAGTCGCGTTTGCTAACTTTTGTGTTTTTGAAATGTTTTCATTAACGTACAATAGTTCATATATAGTACCTATGCGATACCGGAAAACTACGGATATGGAAAATGTCGAGAAAAACGATACCAATTGCGTCAGCAACGCTTATTAATAATGATTATTATAATGTAGTAATAGCAGTCGCGTTTGCTAACTTTTGTGTTTTTGAAATGTTTTCATTAACGTACAATAGTTCATATATAGTACCTATGCGATACCGGAAAACTACGGATATGGAAAATGTCGAGAAAAACGATACCAATTGCGTCAGCAACGCTTATTAATAATGATTATTATAATGTAGTAATAGCAGTCGCGTTTGCTAACTTTTGTGTTTTTGAAATGTTTTCATTAACGTACAATAGTTCATATATAGTACCTATGCGATACCGGAAAACTACGGATATGGAAAATGTCGAGAAAAACGATACCAATTGCGTCAGCAACGCTTATTAATAATGATTATTATAATGTAGTAATAGCAGTCGCGTTTGCTAACTTTTGTGTTTTTGAAATGTTTTCATTAACGTACAATAGTTCATATATAGTACCTATGCGATACCGGAAAACTACGGATATGGAAAATGTCGAGAAAAACGATACCAATTGCGTCAGCAACGCTTATTAATAATGATTATTATAATGTAGTAATAGCAGTCGCGTTTGCTAACTTTTGTGTTTTTGAAATGTGTTTATTAACGTACAATAGTTCATATATAGTACCTATGCGATACCGGAAAACTACGGATATGGAAAATGTCGAGAAAAACGAAACCAATTGCGTCAGCAACGCTTATTAATAATGATTATTATAATGTAGTAATAGCAGTCGCGTTTGCTAACTTTTGTGTTTTTGAAATGTTTTCATTAACGTACAATAGTTCATATATAGTACCTATGCGATACCGGAAAACTACGGATATGGAAAATGTCGAGAAAAACATAACCAATTGCGTCAGCAACGCTTATTAATAATGATTATTATAATGTAGTAATAGCAGTCGCGTTTGCTAACTTTTGTGTTTTTGAAATGTTTTCATTAACGTACAATAGTTCATATATAGTATCTATGCGATAGCGGAAAACTACGGATATGGAAAATGTCGAGAAAAACGATACCAATTGCGTCAGCAACGCTTATTAATAATGATTATTATAATGTAGTAATAGCAGTCGCGTTTGCTAACTTTTGTGTTTTTGAAATGTTTTCATTAACGTACAATAGTTCATATATAGTACCTATGCGATACCGGAAAACTACGGATATGGAAAATGTCGAGAAAAACGATACCAATTGCGTCAGCAACGCTTATTAATAATGATTATTATAATGTAGTAATAGCAGTCGCGTTTGCTAACTTTTGTGTTTTTGAAATGTTTTCATTAACGTACAATAGTTCATATATAGTACCTATGCGATACCGGAAAACTACGGATATGGAAAATGTCGAGAAAAACGATACCAATTGCGTCAGCAACGCTTATTAATAATGATTATTATAATGTAGTAATAGCAGTCGCGTTTGCTAACTTTTGTGTTTTTGAAATGTTTTCATTAACGTACAATAGTTCATATATAGTACCTATGCGATACCGGAAAACTACGGATATGGAAAATGTCGAGAAAAACGATACCAATTGCGTCAGCAACGCTTATTAATAATGATTATTATAATGTAGTAATAGCAGTCGCGTTTGCTAACTTTTGTGTTTTTGAAATGTTTTCATTAACGTACAATAGTTCATATATAGTACCTATGCGATACCGGAAAACTACGGATATGGAAAATGTCGAGAAAAACGATACCAATTGCGTCAGCAACGCTTATTAATAATGATTATTATAATGTAGTAATAGCAGTCGCGTTTGCTAACTTTTGTGTTTTTGAAATGTTTTCATTAACGTACAATAGTTCATATATAGTACCTATGCGATACCGGAAAACTACGGATATGGAAAATGTCGAGAAAAACGAAACCAATTGCGTCAGCAACGCTTATTAATAATGATTATTATAATGTAGTAATAGCAGTCGCGTTTGCTAACTTTTGTGTTTTTGAAATGTTTTCATTAACGTACAATAGTTCATATATAGTACCTATGCGATACCGGAAAACTACGGATATGGAAAATGTCGAGAAAAACGATACCAATTGCGTCAGCAACGCTTATTAATAATGATTATTATAATGTAGTAATAGCAGTCGCGTTTGCTAACTTTTGTGTTTTTGAAATGTTTTCATTAACGTACAATAGTTCATATATAGTACCTATGCGATACCGGAAAACTACGGATATGGAAAATGTCGAGAAAAACGAAACCAATTGCGTCAGCAACGCTTATTAATAATGATTATTATAATGTAGTAATAGCAGTCGCGTTTGCTAACTTTTGTGTTTTTAAAATGTTTTCATTAACGTACAATAGTTCATATATAGTACCTATGCGATACCGGAAAACTACGGCAATGGAAAATGTCGAGAAAAGCGATACCAATTGCGTCAGCAACGCTTATTAATAATGATTATTATAATGTAGTAATAGCAGTCGCGTTTGCTAACTTTTGTGTTTTTGAAATGTTTTCATTAACGTACAATAGTTCATATATAGTACCTATGCGATACCGGAAAACTACGGATATGGAAAATGTCGAGAAAAACGATACCAATTGCGTCAGCAACGCTTATTAATAATGATTATTATAATGTAGTAATAGCAGTCGCGTTTGCTAACTTTTGTGTTTTTGAAATGTTTTCATTAACGTACAATAGTTCATATATAGTACCTATGCGATACCGGAAAACTACGGATATGGAAAATGTCGAGAAAAACGATACCAATTGCGTCAGCAACGCTTATTAATAATGATTATTATAATGTAGTAATAGCAGTCGCGTTTGCTAACTTTTGTGTTTTTGAAATGTTTTCATTAACGTACAATAGTTCATATATAGTACCTATGCGATACCGGAAAACTACGGCAATGGAAAATGTCGAGAAAAACGAAACCAATTGCGTCAGCAACGCTTATTAATAATGATTATTATAATGTAGTAATAGCAGTCGCGTTTGCTAACTTTTGTGTTTTTGAAATGTTTTCATTAACGTACAATAGTTCATATATAGTACCTATGCGATACCGGAAAACTACGGATATGGAAAATGTCGAGAAAAACGATACCAATTGCGTCAGCAACGCTTATTAATAATGATTATTATAATGTAGTAATAGCAGTCGCGTTTGCTAACTTTTGTGTTTTTGAAATGTTTTCATTAACGTACAATAGTTCATATATAGTACCTATGCGATACCGGAAAACTACGGATATGGAAAATGTCGAGAAAAACGATACCAATTGCGTCAGCAACGCTTATTAATAATGATTATTATAATGTAGTAATAGCAGTCGCGTTTGCTAACTTTTGTGTTTTTGAAATGTTTTCATTAACGTACAATAGTTCATATATAGTACCTATGCGATACCGGAAAACTACGGATATGGAAAATGTCGAAAAACAACGATACCAATTGCGTCAGCAACGCTTATTAATAATGATTATTATAATGTAGTAATAGCAGTCGCGTTTGCTAACTTTTGTGTTTTTGAAATGTTTTCATTAACGTACAATAGTTCATATATAGTACCTATGCGATACCGGAAAACTACGGATATGGAAAATGTCGAGAAAAACGATACCAATTGCGTCAGCAACGCTTATTAATAATGATTATTATAATGTAGTAATAGCAGTCGCGTTTGCTAACTTTTGTGTTTTTGAAATGTTTTCATTAACGTACAATAGTTCATATATAGTACCTATGCGATACCGGAAAACTACGGATATGGAAAATGTCGAGAAAAACGATACCAATTGCGTCAGCAACGCTTATTAATAATGATTATTATAATGTAGTAATAGCAGTCGCGTTTGCTAACTTTTGTGTTTTTGAAATGTTTTCATTAACGTACAATAGTTCATATATAGTACCTATGCGATACCGGAAAACTACGGATATGGAAAATGTCGAGAAAAACGATACCAATTGCGTCAGCAACGCTTATTAATAATGATTATTATAATGTAGTAATAGCAGTCGCGTTTGCTAACTTTTGTGTTTTTGAAATGTTTTCATTAACGTACAATAGTTCATATATAGTACCTATGCGATACCGGAAAACTACGGATATGGAAAATGTCGAGAAAAACGATACCAATTGCGTCAGCAACGCTTATTAATAATGATTATTATAATGTAGTAATAGCAGTCGCGTTTGCTAACTTTTGTGTTTTTGAAATGTTTTCATTAACGTACAATAGTTCATATATAGTACCTATGCGATACCGGAAAACTACGGATATGGAAAATGTCGAGAAAAACGAAACCAATTGCGTCAGCAACGCTTATTAATAATGATTATTATAATGTAGTAATAGCAGTCGCGTTTGCTAACTTTTGTGTTTTTGAAATGTTTTCATTAACGTACAATAGTTCATATATAGTACCTATGCGATACCGGAAAACTACGGATATGGAAAATGTCGAGAAAAACGATACCAATTGCGTCAGCAACGCTTATTAATAATGATTATTATAATGTAGTAATAGCAGTCGCGTTTGCTAACTTTTGTGTTTTTGAAATGTTTTCATTAACGTACAATAGTTCATATATAGTACCTATGCGATACCGGAAAACTACGGATATGGAAAATGTCGAGAAAAACGATACCAATTGCGTCAGCAACGCTTATTAATAATGATTATTATAATGTAGTAATAGCAGTCGCGTTTGCTAACTTTTGTGTTTTTGAAATGTTTTCATTAACGTACAATAGTTCATATATAGTACCTATGCGATACCGGAAAACTACGGATATGGAAAATGTCGAGAAAAACGATACCAATTGCGTCAGCAACGCTTATTAATAATGATTATTATAATGTAGTAATAGCAGTCGCGTTTGCTAACTTTTGTGTTTTTGAAATGTTTTCATTAACGTACAATAGTTCATATATAGTACCTATGCGATACCGGAAAACTACGGATATGGAAAATGTCGAGAAAAACGATACCAATTGCGTCAGCAACGCTTATTAATAATGATTATTATAATGTAGTAATAGCAGTCGCGTTTGCTAACTTTTGTGTTTTTGAAATGTTTTCATTAACGTACAATAGTTCATATATAGTACCTATGCGATACCGGAAAACTACGGATATGGAAAATGTCGAGAAAAACGATACCAATTGCGTCAGCAACGCTTATTAATAATGATTATTATAATGTAGTAATAGCAGTCGCGTTTGCTAACTTTTGTGTTTTTGAAATGTTTTCATTAACGTACAATAGTTCATATATAGTACCTATGCGATACCGGAAAACTACGGATATGGAAAATGTCGAGAAAAACGATACCAATTGCGTCAGCAACGCTTATTAATAATGATTATTATAATGTAGTAATAGCAGTCGCGTTTGCTAACTTTTGTGTTTTTGAAATGTTTTCATTAACGTACAATAGTTCATATATAGTACCTATGCGATACCGGAAAACTACGGATATGGAAAATGTCGAGAAAAACGATACCAATTGCGTCAGCAACGCTTATTAATAATGATTATTATAATGTAGTAATAGCAGTCGCGTTTGCTAACTTTTGTGTTTTTGAAATGTTTTCATTAACGTACAATAGTTCATATATAGTACCTATGCGATACCGGAAAACTACGGATATGGAAAATGTCGAGAAAAACGATACCAATTGCGTCAGCAACGCTTATTAATAATGATTATTATAATGTAGTAATAGCAGTCGCGTTTGCTAACTTTTGTGTTTTTGAAATGTTTTCATTAACGTACAATAGTTCATATATAGTACCTATGCGATACCGGAAAACTACGGATATGGAAAATGTCGAGAAAAACGATACCAATTGCGTCAGCAACGCTTATTAATAATGATTATTATAATGTAGTAATAGCAGTCGCGTTTGCTAACTTTTGTGTTTTTGAAATGTTTTCATTAACGTACAATAGTTCATATATAGTACCTATGCGATACCGGAAAACTACGGATATGGAAAATGTCGAGAAAAACGATACCAATTGCGTCAGCAACGCTTATTAATAATGATTATTATAATGTAGTAATAGCAGTCGCGTTTGCTAACTTTTGTGTTTTTGAAATGTTTTCATTAACGTACAATAGTTCATATATAGTACCTATGCGATACCGGAAAACTACGGATATGGAAAATGTCGAGAAAAACGATACCAATTGCGTCAGCAACGCTTATTAATAATGATTATTATAATGTAGTAATAGCAGTCGCGTTTGCTAACTTTTGTGTTTTTGAAATGTTTTCATTAACGTACAATAGTTCATATATAGTACCTATGCGATACCGGAAAACTACGGATATGGAAAATGTCGAGAAAAACGATACCAATTGCGTCAGCAACGCTTATTAATAATGATTATTATAATGTAGTAATAGCAGTCGCGTTTGCTAACTTTTGTGTTTTTGAAATGTTTTCATTAACGTACAATAGTTCATATATAGTACCTATGCGATACCGGAAAACTACGGATATGGAAAATGTCGAGAAAAACGATACCAAACGCGACTGCTATTACTACATTATAATAATCATTATTAATAAGCGTTGCTGACGCAATTGGTATCGTTTTTCTCGACATTTTCCATATCCGTAGTTTTCCGGTATCGCATAGGTACTATATATGAACTATTGTACGTTAATGAAAACATTTCAAAAACACAAAAGTTAGCAAACGCGACTGCTATTACTACATTATAATAATCATTATTAATAAGCGTTGCTGACGCAATTGGTTTCGTTTTTCTCGACATTTTCCATATCCGTAGTTTTCCGGTATCGCATAGGTACTATATATGAACTATTGTACGTTAATGAAAACATTTCAAAAACACAAAAGTTAGCAAACGCGACTGCTATTACTACATTATAATAATCATTATTAATAAGCGTTGCTGACGCAATTGGTATCGTTTTTCTCGACATTTTCCATATCCGTAGTTTTCCGGTATCGCATAGGTACTATATATGAACTATTGTACGTTAATGAAAACATTTCAAAAACACAAAAGTTAGCAAACGCGACTGCTATTACTACATTATAATAATCATTATTAATAAGCGTTGCTGACGCAATTGGTATCGTTTTTCTCGACATTTTCCATATCCGTAGTTTTCCGGTATCGCATAGGTACTATATATGAACTATTGTACGTTAATGAAAACATTTCAAAAACACAAAAGTTAGCAAACGCGACTGCTATTACTACATTATAATAATCATTATTAATAAGCGTTGCTGACGCAATTGGTATCGTTTTTCTCGACATTTTCCATATCCGTAGTTTTCCGGTATCGCATAGGTACTATATATGAACTATTGTACGTTAATGAAAACATTTCAAAAACACAAAAGTTAGCAAACGCGACTGCTATTACTACATTATAATAATCATTATTAATAAGCGTTGCTGACGCAATTGGTATCGTTTTTCTCGACATTTTCCATATCCGTAGTTTTCCGGTATCGCATAGGTACTATATATGAACTATTGTACGTTAATGAAAACATTTCAAAAACACAAAAGTTAGCAAACGCGACTGCTATTACTACATTATAATAATCATTATTAATAAGCGTTGCTGACGCAATTGGTTTCGTTTTTCTCGACATTTTCCATATCCGTAGTTTTCCGGTATCGCATAGGTACTATATATGAACTATTGTACGTTAATGAAAACATTTCAAAAACACAAAAGTTAGCAAACGCGACTGCTATTACTACATTATAATAATCATTATTAATAAGCGTTGCTGACGCAATTGGTATCGTTTTTCTCGACATTTTCCATATCCGTAGTTTTCCGGTATCGCATAGGTACTATATATGAACTATTGTACGTTAATGAAAACATTTCAAAAACACAAAAGTTAGCAAACGCGACTGCTATTACTACATTATAATAATCATTATTAATAAGCGTTGCTGACGCAATTGGTTTCGTTTTTCTCGACATTTTCCATATCCGTAGTTTTCCGGTATCGCATAGGTACTATATATGAACTATTGTACGTTAATGAAAACATTTCAAAAACACAAAAGTTAGCAAACGCGACTGCTATTACTACATTATAATTATCATTATTAATAAGCGTTGCTGACGCAATTGGTATCGTTTTTCTCGACATTTTCCATATCCGTAGTTTTTCGCTATCGCATAGATACTATATATGAACTATTGTACGTTAACGAAAACTTTTCAAAAACACAAAAGTTATCAAACGCGACTGCTATTACTGTATTATAATAATCATTATTAATAAGCGTTGCTGACGCAATTGGTTTCGTTTTTCTCGACATTTTCCATATCCGTAGTTTTCCGGTATTGCATAGGTACTATATATGAACTATTGTACGTTAATAAACACATTTCAAAAACACAAAAGTTAGCAAACGCGACTGCTAATACTACATTATAATAATCATTATTAATAAGCGTTGCTGACGCAATTGGTTTCGTTTTTCTCGACATTTTCCATATCCGTAGTTTTCCGGTATTGCATAGGTACTATATATGAACTATTGTACGTTAATGAAAACATTTCAAAAACACAAAAGTTAGCAAACGCGACTGCTATTACTACATTATAATTATCATTATTAATAAGCGTTGCTGACGCAATTGGTATCGTTTTTCTCGACATTTTCCATATCCGTAGTTTTCCGGTATCGCATAGGTACTATATATGAACTATTGTACGTTAATGAAAACATTTCAAAAACACAAAAGTTAGCAAACGCGACTGCTATTACTACATTATAATAATCATTATTAATAAGCGTTGCTGACGCAATTGGTTTCGTTTTTCTCGACATTTTCCATATCCGTAGTTTTCCGGTATCGCATAGGTACTATATATGAACTATTGTACGTTAATGAAAACATTTCAAAAACACAAAAGTTAGCAAACGCGACTGCTATTACTACATTATAATAATCATTATTAATAAGCGTTGCTGACGCAATTGGTATCGTTTTTCTCGACATTTTCCATATCCGTAGTTTTCCGGTATCGCATAGGTACTATATATGAACTATTGTACGTTAATGAAAACATTTCAAAAACACAAAAGTTAGCAAACGCGACTGCTATTACTACATTATAATAATCATTATTAATAAGCGTTGCTGACGCAATTGGTATCGTTTTTCTCGACATTTTCCATATCCGTAGTTTTCCGGTATCGCATAGGTACTATATATGAACTATTGTACGTTAATGAAAACATTTCAAAAACACAAAAGTTAGCAAACGCGACTGCTATTACTACATTATAATAATCATTATTAATAAGCGTTGCTGACGCAATTGGTATCGTTTTTCTCGACATTTTCCATATCCGTAGTTTTCCGGTATCGCATAGGTACTATATATGAACTATTGTACGTTAATGAAAACATTTCAAAAACACAAAAGTTAGCAAACGCGACTGCTATTACTACATTATAATAATCATTATTAATAAGCGTTGCTGACGCAATTGGTATCGTTTTTCTCGACATTTTCCATATCCGTAGTTTTCCGGTATCGCATAGGTACTATATATGAACTATTGTACGTTAATGAAAACATTTCAAAAACACAAAAGTTAGCAAACGCGACTGCTATTACTACATTATAATAATCATTATTAATAAGCGTTGCTGACGCAATTGGTATCGTTTTTCTCGACATTTTCCATATCCGTAGTTTTCCGGTATCGCATAGGTACTATATATGAACTATTGTACGTTAATGAAAACATTTCAAAAACACAAAAGTTAGCAAACGCGACTGCTATTACTACATTATAATAATCATTATTAATAAGCGTTGCTGACGCAATTGGTATCGTTTTTCTCGACATTTTCCATATCCGTAGTTTTCCGGTATCGCATAGGTACTATATATGAACTATTGTACGTTAATGAAAACATTTCAAAAACACAAAAGTTAGCAAACGCGACTGCTATTACTACATTATAATAATCATTATTAATAAGCGTTGCTGACGCAATTGGTATCGTTTTTCTCGACATTTTCCATATCCGTAGTTTTCCGGTATCGCATAGGTACTATATATGAACTATTGTACGTTAATGAAAACATTTCAAAAACACAAAAGTTAGCAAACGCGACTGCTATTACTACATTATAATAATCATTATTAATAAGCGTTGCTGACGCAATTGGTATCGTTTTTCTCGACATTTTCCATATCCGTAGTTTTCCGGTATCGCATAGGTACTATATATGAACTATTGTACGTTAATGAAAACATTTCAAAAACACAAAAGTTAGCAAACGCGACTGCTATTACTACATTATAATAATCATTATTAATAAGCGTTGCTGACGCAATTGGTATCGTTTTTCTCGACATTTTCCATATCCGTAGTTTTCCGGTATCGCATAGGTACTATATATGAACTATTGTACGTTAATGAAAACATTTCAAAAACACAAAAGTTAGCAAACGCGACTGCTATTACTACATTATAATAATCATTATTAATAAGCGTTGCTGACGCAATTGGTATCGTTTTTCTCGACATTTTCCATATCCGTAGTTTTCCGGTATCGCATAGGTACTATATATGAACTATTGTACGTTAATGAAAACATTTCAAAAACACAAAAGTTAGCAAACGCGACTGCTATTACTACATTATAATAATCATTATTAATAAGCGTTGCTGACGCAATTGGTATCGTTTTTCTCGACATTTTCCATATCCGTAGTTTTCCGGTATCGCATAGGTACTATATATGAACTATTGTACGTTAATGAAAACATTTCAAAAACACAAAAGTTAGCAAACGCGACTGCTATTACTACATTATAATAATCATTATTAATAAGCGTTGCTGACGCAATTGGTATCGTTTTTCTCGACATTTTCCATATCCGTAGTTTTCCGGTATCGCATAGGTACTATATATGAACTATTGTACGTTAATGAAAACATTTCAAAAACACAAAAGTTAGCAAACGCGACTGCTATTACTACATTATAATAATCATTATTAATAAGCGTTGCTGACGCAATTGGTATCGTTTTTCTCGACATTTTCCATATCCGTAGTTTTCCGGTATCGCATAGGTACTATATATGAACTATTGTACGTTAATGAAAACATTTCAAAAACACAAAAGTTAGCAAACGCGACTGCTATTACTACATTATAATAATCATTATTAATAAGCGTTGCTGACGCAATTGGTATCGTTTTTCTCGACATTTTCCATATCCGTAGTTTTCCGGTATCGCATAGGTACTATATATGAACTATTGTACGTTAATGAAAACATTTCAAAAACACAAAAGTTAGCAAACGCGACTGCTATTACTACATTATAATAATCATTATTAATAAGCGTTGCTGACGCAATTGGTATCGTTTTTCTCGACATTTTCCATATCCGTAGTTTTCCGGTATCGCATAGGTACTATATATGAACTATTGTACGTTAATGAAAACATTTCAAAAACACAAAAGTTAGCAAACGCGACTGCTATTACTACATTATAATAATCATTATTAATAAGCGTTGCTGACGCAATTGGTATCGTTTTTCTCGACATTTTCCATATCCGTAGTTTTCCGGTATCGCATAGGTACTATATATGAACTATTGTACGTTAATGAAAACATTTCAAAAACACAAAAGTTAGCAAACGCGACTGCTATTACTACATTATAATAATCATTATTAATAAGCGTTGCTGACGCAATTGGTATCGTTTTTCTCGACATTTTCCATATCCGTAGTTTTCCGGTATCGCATAGGTACTATATATGAACTATTGTACGTTAATGAAAACATTTCAAAAACACAAAAGTTAGCAAACGCGACTGCTATTACTACATTATAATAATCATTATTAATAAGCGTTGCTGACGCAATTGGTATCGTTTTTCTCGACATTTTCCATATCCGTAGTTTTCCGGTATCGCATAGGTACTATATATGAACTATTGTACGTTAATGAAAACATTTCAAAAACACAAAAGTTAGCAAACGCGACTGCTATTACTACATTATAATAATCATTATTAATAAGCGTTGCTGACGCAATTGGTATCGTTTTTCTCGACATTTTCCATATCCGTAGTTTTCCGGTATCGCATAGGTACTATATATGAACTATTGTACGTTAATGAAAACATTTCAAAAACACAAAAGTTAGCAAACGCGACTGCTATTACTACATTATAATAATCATTATTAATAAGCGTTGCTGACGCAATTGGTATCGTTTTTCTCGACATTTTCCATATCCGTAGTTTTCCGGTATCGCATAGGTACTATATATGAACTATTGTACGTTAATGAAAACATTTCAAAAACACAAAAGTTAGCAAACGCGACTGCTATTACTACATTATAATAATCATTATTAATAAGCGTTGCTGACGCAATTGGTATCGTTTTTCTCGACATTTTCCATATCCGTAGTTTTCCGGTATCGCATAGGTACTATATATGAACTATTGTACGTTAATGAAAACATTTCAAAAACACAAAAGTTAGCAAACGCGACTGCTATTACTACATTATAATAATTATTATTAATAAGCGTTGCTGACGCAATTGGTATTGTTTTTCTCGACATTTTCCATATCCGTAGTTTTCCGGTATCGCATAGGTACTATATATGAACTATTGTACTTTAATGAATACATTTCAAAAACACAAAAGTTAGCAAACGCGACTGCTATTACTACATTATAATAATCATTATTAATAAGCGTTGCTGACGCAATTGGTTTCGTTTTTCTCGACATTTTCCATATCCGTAGTTTTCCGGTATCGCATAGGTACTATATATTAACTATTGTACGTTAATAAACACATTTTAAAAACACAAAAGTTAGCAAACGCAACTGCTATTACTACATTATAATAATCATTATTAATAAGCGTTGCTGACGCAATTGGTATCGTTTTTCTCGATATTTTCCATATCCGTAGTTTTCCGCTATCGCATAGGTACTATATATGAACTATTGTACGTTAATGAAAACATTTCAAAAACACAAAAGTTAGCAAACGCGACTGCTATTACTACATTATAATAATCATTATTAATAAGCGTTGCTGACGCAATTGGTTTCGTTTTTCTCGACATTTTCTATTGCCGTAGTTTTCCGGTATCGCATAGGTACTATATATGAACTATTGTACGTTAATGATAATATTTCAAAAACACAAAACTTAGCAAACGCGACTGCTATTACTACATTATAATAATCATTATTAATAAGCGTTGCTGACGCAATTAGTATCGTTTTTCTCGACATTTTCAATATCCGTAGTTTTCCGGTATCGCATAGGTACTATATATGAACTATTGTACGTTAATGAAAACATTTCAAAAACACAAAAGTTAGCAAACGCGACTGCTATTACTACATTATAATAATCATTATGAATAAGCGTTGCTGACGCTATTGGTATCGTTTTTTTCGACATTTTCAATATCCGTAGTTTTCCGGTATCGCATAGGTACTATATATGAACTATTGTACGTTAATGAAAACATTTCAAAAACACAAAAGTTAGCAAACGCGACTGCTATTACTACATTATAATAATCATTATTAATAAGCGTTGCTGACGCAATTGGTATCGTTTTTTTTCGACATTTTCCATATCCGTAGTTTTCCGGTATCGCATAGGTACTATATATGAACTATTGTACGTTAATGAACACATTTCAAAAACACAAAAGTTAGCAAACGCGACTGCTATTACTAGATTATTATAATCATTATTAATAAGCGTTGCTGACGCAATTGGTATCGTTTTTCTCGACATTTTTCATATCCGTAGTTTTCCGGTATTGCATAGGTACTATATATGAACTATTGTACGTTAATGAAAACATTTCAAAAACACAAAAGTTAGCAAACGCGACTGCTATTACTACATTATAATAATCATTATTAATAAGCGTTGCTGACGCAATTGGTATCGTTTTTCTTGACATTTTCCATATCCGTAGTTTTCCGGTATCGCATAGGTACTATATATGAACTATTGTACGTTAATGAAAACATTTCAAAAACACAAAAGTTAGCAAACGCGACTGCTATTACTACATTATAATAATCATTATTAATAAGCGTTGCTGACGCTATTGGTATCGTTTTTTTCGACATTTTCCATATCCGTAGTTTTCCGGTATCGCATAGGTACTATATATGAACTATTGTACGTTAATGAAAACATTTCAAAAACACAAAAGTTAGCAAACGCGACTGCTATTACTACATTATAATAATCATTATTAATAAGCGTTGCTGACGCAATTGGTATCGATTTTTTTCGACATTTTCCATATCCGTAGTTTTCCGGTATCGCATAAGTACTATATATGAACTATTATACGTTAATGAAAACATTTCAAAAACACAAAAGTTAGCAAACGCGACTGCTATTACTACATTATAATACTCATTATTAATAAGCGTTGCTGACGCAATTGGTATCGTTTTTCTCGACATTTTCTATATCCGTAGTTTTCCGGTACCGCATAGGTACTATATATGAACTATTGTACGTTAATGAAAACATTTCAAAAACACAAAAGTTAGCAAACGCGACTGCTTTTACTACATTATAATAATCATTATTAATAAGCGTTGCTGACGCAATTGGTATCGTTTTTCTCGATATTTTCCATATCCGTAGTTTTCCGCTATCGCATAAGTACTATATATGAACTATTGTACGTTAATGAAAACATTTCAAAAACACAAAAGTTAGCAAACGCGACTGCTATTACTACATTATAATAATCATTATTAATAAGCGTTGCTGACGCAATTGGTATTGTTTTTTGCTCGACATTTTCCATATCCGTAGTTTTCCGGTATCGCATAGGTACTATATATGAACTATTGTATTTTAATGAAAACATTTCAAAAACACAAAAGTTAGCAAACGCGACTGCTGTTACTACATTATAATAATCATTATTAATAAGCGTTGCTGACGCAATTAGTTTCGTTTTTCTCGACATTTTTCATATCCGTAAATTTCCGGTATCGCATAGGTACTATATATTAACTATTGTACGTTAATGAACACATTTTTAAAACACAAAAGTTACAAACGCAACTGCTATTACTACTATATAATAATCATTATTAATAAGCGTTGCTGACGCAATTGGTATCGTTTTTCTCGATATTTTCCATATCCGTAGTTTTCCGCTATCGCATAGGTACTATATATGAACTATTGTACGTTAATGAAAACATTTCAAAAACACAAAAGTTAGCAAACGCGACTGCTATTACTACATTATAATAATCATTATTAATAAGCGTTGCTGACGCAATTGGTTTCGTTTTTCTCGACATTTTCCATTGCCGTAGTTTTCCGGTATCGCATAGGTACTATATATGAACTATTGTACGTTAATGATAATATTTCAAAAACACAAAACTTAGCAAACGCGACTGCTATTACTACATTATAATAATCATTATTAATAAGCGTTGCTGACGCAATTGGTATCGTTTTTCTCGACATTTTCAATATCCGTAGTTTTCCGGTATCGCATAGGTACTATATATGAACTATTGTACGTTAATGAAAACATTTCAAAAACACAAAAGTTAGCAAACGCGACTGCTATTACTACATTATAATAATCATTATTAATAAGCGTTGCTGACGCAATTGGTTTCGTTTTTCTCGACATTTTCCATTGCCGTAGTTTTCCGGTATCGCATAGGTACTATATATGAACTATTGTACGTTAATGATAATATTTCAAAAACACAAAACTTAGCAAACGCGACTGCTATTACTACATTATAATAATCATTATTAATAAGCGTTGCTGACGCAATTGGTATCGTTTTTCTCGACATTTTCAATATCCGTAGTTTTCCGGTATCGCATAGGTACTATATATGAACTATTGTACGTTAATGAAAACATTTCAAAAACACAAAAGTTAGCAAACGCGACTGCTATTACTACATTATAATAATCATTATTAATAAGCGTTGCTGACGCAATTGGTATTGTTTTTCTCGACATTTTTCATATCCGTAGTTTTCCGGTATCGCATAGGTACTATATATGAACTATTGTACTTTAATGAATACATTTCAAAAACACAAAAGTTAGCAAACGCGACTGCTATTACTACATTATAATAATCATTATTAATAAGCGTTGCTGACGCAATTGGTTTCGTTTTTCTCGACATTTTCCATATCCGTAGTTTTCCGGTATCGCATAGGTACTATATATTAACTATTGTACGTTAATGAACACATTTTAAAAACACAAAAGTTAGCAAACGCAACTGCTATTACTACATTATAATAATCATTATTAATAAGCGTTGCTGACGCAATTGGTATCGTTTTTCTCGATATTTTCCATATCCGTAGTTTTCCGCTATCGCATAGGTACTATATATGAACTATTGTACGTTAATGAAAACATTTCAAAAACACAAAAGTTAGCAAACGCGACTGCTATTACTACATTATAATAATCATTATTAATAAGCGTTGCTGACGCAATTGGTTTCGTTTTTCTCGACATTTTCTATTGCCGTAGTTTTCCGGTATCGCATAGGTACTATATATGAACTATTGTACGTTAATGATAATATTTCAAAAACACAAAACTTAGCAAACGCGACTGCTATTACTACATTATAATAATCATTATTAATAAGCGTTGCTGACGCAATTGGTATCGTTTTTCTCGACATTTTCAATATCCGTAGTTTTCCGGTATCGCATAGGTACTATATATGAACTATTGTACGTTAATGAAAACATTTCAAAAACACAAAAGTTAGCAAACGCGACTGCTATTACTACATTATAATAATCATTATTAATAAGCGTTGCTGACGCAATTGGTATCGTTTTTTTTCGACATTTTCCATATCCGTAGTTTTCCGGTATCGCATAGGTACTATATATGAACTATTGTACGTTAATGAAAACATTTCAAAAACACAAAAGTTAGCAAACGCGACTGCTATTACTACATTATAATAATCATTATTAATAAGCGTTGCTGACGCAATTGGTATCGTTTTTCTCGACATTTTCCATATCCGTAGTTTTCCGGTATCGCATAGGTACTATATATGAACTATTGTACGTTAATGAACACATTTCAAAAACACAAAAGTTAGCAAACGCGACTGCTATTACTACATTATAATAATCATTATTAATAAGCGTTGCTGACGCAATTGGTATCGTTTTTCTCGACATTTTCCATATCCGTAGTTTTCCGGTATCGCATAGGTACTATATATGAACTATTGTACGTTAATGAAAACATTTCAAAAACACAAAAGTTAGCAAACGCGACTGCTATTACTACATTATAATAATCATTATTAATAAGCGTTGCTGACGCAATTGGTATCGTTTTTCTCGACATTTTCCATATCCGTAGTTTTCCGGTATCGCATAGGTACTATATATGAACTATTGTACGTTAATGAAAACATTTCAAAAACACAAAAGTTAGCAAACGCGACTGCTATTACTACATTATAATAATCATTATTAATAAGCGTTGCTGACGCAATTGGTATCGTTTTTCTCGACATTTTCCATATCCGTAGTTTTCCGGTATCGCATAGGTACTATATATGAACTATTGTACGTTAATGAAAACATTTCAAAAACACAAAAGTTAGCAAACGCGACTGCTATTACTACATTATAATAATCATTATTAATAAGCGTTGCTGACGCAATTGGTATCGTTTTTCTCGACATTTTCCATATCCGTAGTTTTCCGGTATCGCATAGGTACTATATATGAACTATTGTACGTTAATGAAAACATTTCAAAAACACAAAAGTTAGCAAACGCGACTGCTATTACTACATTATAATAATCATTATTAATAAGCGTTGCTGACGCAATTGGTATCGTTTTTCTCGACATTTTCCATATCCGTAGTTTTCCGGTATCGCATAGGTACTATATATGAACTATTGTACGTTAATGAAAACATTTCAAAAACACAAAAGTTAGCAAACGCGACTGCTATTACTACATTATAATAATCATTATTAATAAGCGTTGCTGACGCAATTGGTATCGTTTTTCTCGACATTTTCCATATCCGTAGTTTTCCGGTATCGCATAGGTACTATATATGAACTATTGTACGTTAATGAAAACATTTCAAAAACACAAAAGTTAGCAAACGCGACTGCTATTACTACATTATAATAATCATTATTAATAAGCGTTGCTGACGCAATTGGTATCGTTTTTCTCGACATTTTCCATATCCGTAGTTTTCCGGTATCGCATAGGTACTATATATGAACTATTGTACGTTAATGAACACATTTCAAAAACACAAAAGTTAGCAAACGCGACTGCTATTACTACATTATAATAATCATTATTAATAAGCGTTGCTGACGCAATTGGTATCGTTTTTCTCGACATTTTCCATATCCGTAGTTTTCCGGTATCGCATAGGTACTATATATGAACTATTGTACGTTAATGAAAACATTTCAAAAACACAAAAGTTAGCAAACGCGACTGCTATTACTACATTATAATAATCATTATTAATAAGCGTTGCTGACGCAATTGGTTTCGTTTTTCTCGACATTTTCCATTGCCGTAGTTTTCCGGTATCGCATAGGTACTATATATGAACTATTGTACGTTAATGAAAACATTTCAAAAACACAAAAGTTAGCAAACGCGACTGCTATTACTACATTATAATAATCATTATTAATAAGCGTTGCTGACGCAATTGGTATCGTTTTTCTCGACATTTTCCATATCCGTAGTTTTCCGGTATCGCATAGGTACTATATATGAACTATTGTACGTTAATGAAAACATTTCAAAAACACAAAAGTTAGCAAACGCGACTGCTATTACTACATTATAATAATCATTATTAATAAGCGTTGCTGACGCAATTGGTATCGTTTTTCTCGACATTTTCCATATCCGTAGTTTTCCGGTATCGCATAGGTACTATATATGAACTATTGTACGTTAATGAAAACATTTCAAAAACACAAAAGTTAGCAAACGCGACTGCTATTACTACATTATAATAATCATTATTAATAAGCGTTGCTGACGCAATTGGTATCGTTTTTCTCGACATTTTCCATATCCGTAGTTTTCCGGTATCGCATAGGTACTATATATGAACTATTGTACGTTAATGAAAACATTTCAAAAACACAAAAGTTAGCAAACGCGACTGCTATTACTACATTATAATAATCATTATTAATAAGCGTTGCTGACGCAATTGGTATCGTTTTTCTCGACATTTTCCATATCCGTAGTTTTCCGGTATCGCATAGGTACTATATATGAACTATTGTACGTTAATGAAAACATTTCAAAAACACAAAAGTTAGCAAACGCGACTGCTATTACTACATTATAATAATCATTATTAATAAGCGTTGCTGACGCAATTGGTATCGTTTTTCTCGACATTTTCCATATCCGTAGTTTTCCGGTATCGCATAGGTACTATATATGAACTATTGTACGTTAATGAAAACATTTCAAAAACACAAAAGTTAGCAAACGCGACTGCTATTACTACATTATAATAATCATTATTAATAAGCGTTGCTGACGCAATTGGTATCGTTTTTCTCGACATTTTCCATATCCGTAGTTTTCCGGTATCGCATAGGTACTATATATGAACTATTGTACGTTAATGAAAACATTTCAAAAACACAAAAGTTAGCAAACGCGACTGCTATTACTACATTATAATAATCATTATTAATAAGCGTTGCTGACGCAATTGGTATCGTTTTTCTCGACATTTTCCATATCCGTAGTTTTCCGGTATCGCATAGGTACTATATATGAACTATTGTACGTTAATGAAAACATTTCAAAAACACAAAAGTTAGCAAACGCGACTGCTATTACTACATTATAATAATCATTATTAATAAGCGTTGCTGACGCAATTGGTATCGTTTTTCTCGACATTTTCCATATCCGTAGTTTTCCGGTATCGCATAGGTACTATATATGAACTATTGTACGTTAATGAAAACATTTCAAAAACACAAAAGTTAGCAAACGCGACTGCTATTACTACATTATAATAATCATTATTAATAAGCGTTGCTGACGCAATTGGTATCGTTTTTCTCGACATTTTCCATATCCGTAGTTTTCCGGTATCGCATAGGTACTATATATGAACTATTGTACGTTAATGAAAACATTTCAAAAACACAAAAGTTAGCAAACGCGACTGCTATTACTACATTATAATAATCATTATTAATAAGCGTTGCTGACGCAATTGGTATCGTTTTTCTCGACATTTTCCATATCCGTAGTTTTCCGGTATCGCATAGGTACTATATATGAACTATTGTACGTTAATGAAAACATTTCAAAAACACAAAAGTTAGCAAACGCGACTGCTATTACTACATTATAATAATCATTATTAATAAGCGTTGCTGACGCAATTGGTATCGTTTTTCTCGACATTTTCCATATCCGTAGTTTTCCGGTATCGCATAGGTACTATATATGAACTATTGTACGTTAATGAAAACATTTCAAAAACACAAAAGTTAGCAAACGCGACTGCTATTACTACATTATAATAATCATTATTAATAAGCGTTGCTGACGCAATTGGTATCGTTTTTCTCGACATTTTCCATATCCGTAGTTTTCCGGTATCGCATAGGTACTATATATGAACTATTGTACGTTAATGAAAACATTTCAAAAACACAAAAGTTAGCAAACGCGACTGCTATTACTACATTATAATAATCATTATTAATAAGCGTTGCTGACGCAATTGGTATCGTTTTTCTCGACATTTTCCATATCCGTAGTTTTCCGGTATCGCATAGGTACTATATATGAACTATTGTACGTTAATGAAAACATTTCAAAAACACAAAAGTTAGCAAACGCGACTGCTATTACTACATTATAATAATCATTATTAATAAGCGTTGCTGACGCAATTGGTATCGTTTTTCTCGACATTTTCCATATCCGTAGTTTTCCGGTATCGCATAGGTACTATATATGAACTATTGTACGTTAATGAAAACATTTCAAAAACACAAAAGTTAGCAAACGCGACTGCTATTACTACATTATAATAATCATTATTAATAAGCGTTGCTGACGCAATTGGTATCGTTTTTCTCGACATTTTCCATATCCGTAGTTTTCCGGTATCGCATAGGTACTATATATGAACTATTGTACGTTAATGAAAACATTTCAAAAACACAAAAGTTAGCAAACGCGACTGCTATTACTACATTATAATAATCATTATTAATAAGCGTTGCTGACGCAATTGGTATCGTTTTTCTCGACATTTTCCATATCCGTAGTTTTCCGGTATCGCATAGGTACTATATATGAACTATTGTACGTTAATGAAAACATTTCAAAAACACAAAAGTTAGCAAACGCGACTGCTATTACTACATTATAATAATCATTATTAATAAGCGTTGCTGACGCAATTGGTATCGTTTTTCTCGACATTTTCCATATCCGTAGTTTTCCGGTATCGCATAGGTACTATATATGAACTATTGTACGTTAATGAAAACATTTCAAAAACACAAAAGTTAGCAAACGCGACTGCTATTACTACATTATAATAATCATTATTAATAAGCGTTGCTGACGCAATTGGTATCGTTTTTCTCGACATTTTCCATATCCGTAGTTTTCCGGTATCGCATAGGTACTATATATGAACTATTGTACGTTAATGAAAACATTTCAAAAACACAAAAGTTAGCAAACGCGACTGCTATTACTACATTATAATAATCATTATTAATAAGCGTTGCTGACGCAATTGGTATCGTTTTTCTCGACATTTTCCATATCCGTAGTTTTCCGGTATCGCATAGGTACTATATATTAACTATTGTACGTTAATGAACACATTTCAAAAACACAAAAGTTAGCAAACGCGACTGCTATTACTACATTATAATAATCATTATTAATAAGCGTTGCTGACGCAATTGGTATCGTTTTTCTCGATATTTTCCATATCCGTAGTTTTCCGCTATCGCATAGGTACTATATATGAACTATTGTACGTTAATGAAAACATTTCAAAAACACAAAAGTTAGCAAACGCGACTGCTATTACTACATTATAATAATCATTATTAATAAGCGTTGCTGACGCAATTGGTTTCGTTTTTCTCGACATTTTCCATTGCCGTAGTTTTCCGGTATCGCATAGGTACTATATATGAACTATTGTACGTTAATGAAAACATTTCAAAAACACAAAAGTTAGCAAACGCGACTGCTATTACTACATTATAATAATCATTATTAATAAGCGTTGCTGACGCAATTAGTATCGTTTTTCTCGACATTTTCCATATCCGTAGTTTTCCGGTATCGCATAGGTACTATATATGAACTATTGTACGTTAATGAACACATTTCAAAAACACAAAAGTTAGCAAACGCGACTGCTATTACTACATTATAATAATCATTATTAATAAGCGTTGCTGACGCAATTGGTATCGTTTTTCTCGACATTTTCCATATCCGTAGTTTTCCGGTATCGCATAGGTACTATATATGAACTATTGTACGTTAATGAAAACATTTCAAAAACACAAAAGTTAGCAAACGCGACTGCTATTACTACATTATAATAATCATTATTAATAAGCGTTGCTGACGCAATTGGTTTCGTTTTTCTCGACATTTTTCTTATCCGTAGTTTTCCGGTAACGCATAGGTACTATATATGAACTATTGTACGTTAATGATAACATTTCAAAAACACAAAAGTTAGCAAACGCGACTGCTATTACTACATTATAATAATCATTATTAATAAGCGTTGCTGACGCAATTGGTATCGTTTTTCTCGACATTTTCAATATCCGTAGTTTTCCGGTATCGCATAGGTACTATATATGAACTATTGTACGTTAATGAAAACATTTCAAAAACACAAAAGTTAGCAAACGCGACTGCTATTACTACATTATAATAATCATTATTAATAAGCGTTGCTGACGCAATTGGTATCGTTTTTCTCGACATTTTCCATATCCGTAGTTTTCCGGTATCGCATAGGTACTATATATGAACTATTGTACGTTAATGAAAACATTTCAAAAACACAAAAGTTAGCAAACGCGACTGCTATTACTACATTATAATAATCATTATTAATAAGCGTTGCTGACGCAATTGGTATCGTTTTTCTCGACATTTTCCATATCCGTAGTTTTCCGGTATCGCATAGGTACTATATATGAACTATTGTACGTTAATGAAAACATTTCAAAAACACAAAAGTTAGCAAACGCGACTGCTATTACTACATTATAATAATCATTATTAATAAGCGTTGCTGACGCAATTGGTATCGTTTTTCTCGACATTTTCCATATCCGTAGTTTTCCGGTATCGCATAGGTACTATATATGAACTATTGTACGTTAATGAAAACATTTCAAAAACACAAAAGTTAGCAAACGCGACTGCTATTACTACATTATAATAATCATTATTAATAAGCGTTGCTGACGCAATTGGTATCGTTTTTCTCGACATTTTCCATATCCGTAGTTTTCCGGTATCGCATAGGTACTATATATGAACTATTGTACGTTAATGAAAACATTTCAAAAACACAAAAGTTAGCAAACGCGACTGCTATTACTACATTATAATAATCATTATTAATAAGCGTTGCTGACGCAATTGGTATCGTTTTTCTCGACATTTTCCATATCCGTAGTTTTCCGGTATCGCATAGGTACTATATATGAACTATTGTACGTTAATGAAAACATTTCAAAAACACAAAAGTTAGCAAACGCGACTGCTATTACTACATTATAATAATCATTATTAATAAGCGTTGCTGACGCAATTGGTATCGTTTTTCTCGACATTTTCCATATCCGTAGTTTTCCGGTATCGCATAGGTACTATATATGAACTATTGTACGTTAATGAAAACATTTCAAAAACACAAAAGTTAGCAAACGCGACTGCTATTACTACATTATAATAATCATTATTAATAAGCGTTGCTGACGCAATTGGTATCGTTTTTCTCGACATTTTCCATATCCGTAGTTTTCCGGTATCGCATAGGTACTATATATGAACTATTGTACGTTAATGAAAACATTTCAAAAACACAAAAGTTAGCAAACGCGACTGCTATTACTACATTATAATAATCATTATTAATAAGCGTTGCTGACGCAATTGGTATCGTTTTTCTCGACATTTTCCATATCCGTAGTTTTCCGGTATCGCATAGGTACTATATATGAACTATTGTACGTTAATGAAAACATTTCAAAAACACAAAAGTTAGCAAACGCGACTGCTATTACTACATTATAATAATCATTATTAATAAGCGTTGCTGACGCAATTGGTATCGTTTTTCTCGACATTTTCCATATCCGTAGTTTTCCGGTATCGCATAGGTACTATATATGAACTATTGTACGTTAATGAAAACATTTCAAAAACACAAAAGTTAGCAAACGCGACTGCTATTACTACATTATAATAATCATTATTAATAAGCGTTGCTGACGCAATTGGTATCGTTTTTCTCGACATTTTCCATATCCGTAGTTTTCCGGTATCGCATAGGTACTATATATGAACTATTGTACGTTAATGAAAACATTTCAAAAACACAAAAGTTAGCAAACGCGACTGCTATTACTACATTATAATAATCATTATTAATAAGCGTTGCTGACGCAATTGGTATCGTTTTTCTCGACATTTTCCATATCCGTAGTTTTCCGGTATCGCATAGGTACTATATATGAACTATTGTACGTTAATGAAAACATTTCAAAAACACAAAAGTTAGCAAACGCGACTGCTATTACTACATTATAATAATCATTATTAATAAGCGTTGCTGACGCAATTGGTATCGTTTTTCTCGACATTTTCCATATCCGTAGTTTTCCGGTATCGCATAGGTACTATATATGAACTATTGTACGTTAATGAAAACATTTCAAAAACACAAAAGTTAGCAAACGCGACTGCTATTACTACATTATAATAATCATTATTAATAAGCGTTGCTGACGCAATTGGTATCGTTTTTCTCGACATTTTCCATATCCGTAGTTTTCCGGTATCGCATAGGTACTATATATGAACTATTGTACGTTAATGAAAACATTTCAAAAACACAAAAGTTAGCAAACGCGACTGCTATTACTACATTATAATAATCATTATTAATAAGCGTTGCTGACGCAATTGGTATCGTTTTTCTCGACATTTTCCATATCCGTAGTTTTCCGGTATCGCATAGGTACTATATATGAACTATTGTACGTTAATGAAAACATTTCAAAAACACAAAAGTTAGCAAACGCGACTGCTATTACTACATTATAATAATCATTATTAATAAGCGTTGCTGACGCAATTGGTATCGTTTTTCTCGACATTTTCCATATCCGTAGTTTTCCGGTATCGCATAGGTACTATATATGAACTATTGTACGTTAATGAAAACATTTCAAAAACACAAAAGTTAGCAAACGCGACTGCTATTACTACATTATAATAATCATTATTAATAAGCGTTGCTGACGCAATTGGTATCGTTTTTCTCGACATTTTCCATATCCGTAGTTTTCCGGTATCGCATAGGTACTATATATGAACTATTGTACGTTAATGAAAACATTTCAAAAACACAAAAGTTAGCAAACGCGACTGCTATTACTACATTATAATAATCATTATTAATAAGCGTTGCTGACGCAATTGGTATCGTTTTTCTCGACATTTTCCATATCCGTAGTTTTCCGGTATCGCATAGGTACTATATATGAACTATTGTACGTTAATGAAAACATTTCAAAAACACAAAAGTTAGCAAACGCGACTGCTATTACTACATTATAATAATCATTATTAATAAGCGTTGCTGACGCAATTGGTATCGTTTTTCTCGACATTTTCCATATCCGTAGTTTTCCGGTATCGCATAGGTACTATATATGAACTATTGTACGTTAATGAAAACATTTCAAAAACACAAAAGTTAGCAAACGCGACTGCTATTACTACATTATAATAATCATTATTAATAAGCGTTGCTGACGCAATTGGTATCGTTTTTCTCGACATTTTCCATATCCGTAGTTTTCCGGTATCGCATAGGTACTATATATGAACTATTGTACGTTAATGAAAACATTTCAAAAACACAAAAGTTAGCAAACGCGACTGCTATTACTACATTATAATAATCATTATTAATAAGCGTTGCTGACGCAATTGGTATCGTTTTTCTCGACATTTTCCATATCCGTAGTTTTCCGGTATCGCATAGGTACTATATATGAACTATTGTACGTTAATGAAAACATTTCAAAAACACAAAAGTTAGCAAACGCGACTGCTATTACTACATTATAATAATCATTATTAATAAGCGTTGCTGACGCAATTGGTATCGTTTTTCTCGACATTTTCCATATCCGTAGTTTTCCGGTATCGCATAGGTACTATATATGAACTATTGTACGTTAATGAAAACATTTCAAAAACACAAAAGTTAGCAAACGCGACTGCTATTACTACATTATAATAATCATTATTAATAAGCGTTGCTGACGCAATTGGTATCGTTTTTCTCGACATTTTCCATATCCGTAGTTTTCCGGTATCGCATAGGTACTATATATGAACTATTGTACGTTAATGAACACATTTCAAAAACACAAAAGTTAGCAAACGCGACTGCTATTACTACATTATAATAATCATTATTAATAAGCGTTGCTGACGCAATTGGTATCGTTTTTCTCGACATTTTCCATATCCGTAGTTTTCCGGTATCGCATAGGTACTATATATGAACTATTGTACGTTAATGAAAACATTTCAAAAACACAAAAGTTAGCAAACGCGACTGCTATTACTACATTATAATAATCATTATTAATAAGCGTTGCTGACGCAATTGGTATCGTTTTTCTCGACATTTTCCATATCCGTAGTTTTCCGGTATCGCATAGGTACTATATATGAACTATTGTACGTTAATGAAAACATTTCAAAAACACAAAAGTTAGCAAACGCGACTGCTATTACTACATTATAATAATCATTATTAATAAGCGTTGCTGACGCAATTGGTATCGTTTTTCTCGACATTTTCCATATCCGTAGTTTTCCGGTATCGCATAGGTACTATATATGAACTATTGTACGTTAATGAAAACATTTCAAAAACACAAAAGTTAGCAAACGCGACTGCTATTACTACATTATAATAATCATTATTAATAAGCGTTGCTGACGCAATTGGTATCGTTTTTCTCGACATTTTCCATATCCGTAGTTTTCCGGTATCGCATAGGTACTATATATGAACTATTGTACGTTAATGAAAACATTTCAAAAACACAAAAGTTAGCAAACGCGACTGCTATTACTACATTATAATAATCATTATTAATAAGCGTTGCTGACGCAATTGGTATCGTTTTTCTCGACATTTTCCATATCCGTAGTTTTCCGGTATCGCATAGGTACTATATATGAACTATTGTACGTTAATGAAAACATTTCAAAAACACAAAAGTTAGCAAACGCGACTGCTATTACTACATTATAATAATCATTATTAATAAGCGTTGCTGACGCAATTGGTATCGTTTTTCTTGACATTTTCCATATCCGTAGTTTTCCGGTATCGCATAGGTACTATATATGAACTATTGTACGTTAATGAAAACATTTCAAAAACACAAAAGTTAGCAAACGCGACTGCTATTACTACATTATAATAATCATTATTAATAAGCGTTGCTGACGCAATTGGTATCGTTTTTCTCGACATTTTCCATATCCGTAGTTTTCCGGTATCGCATAGGTACTATATATGAACTATTGTACGTTAATGAAAACATTTCAAAAACACAAAAGTTAGCAAACGCGACTGCTATTACTACATTATAACAATCATTATTAATAAGCGTTGCTGACGCAATTGGTATCGTTTTTCTCGACATTTTCCATATCTATAGTTTTCCGGTATCGCATAGGTACTATATATGAGCTATTGTACGTTAATGAAAACATTTCAAAAACACAAAAGTTAGCAAACGCGACTGCCATTACTACATTATAATAATCATTATGAATAAGCGTTGCTGACGCAATTGGTATCGTTTTTTTTCGACATTTTCCATATCCGTAGTTTTCCGGTATTGCATAGGTACTATATATGAACTATTGTACGTTAATGAACACATTTCAAAAACACAAAAGTTAGCAAACGCGACTGCTATTACTACATTATAATAATCATTATTAATAAGCGTTGCTGACGCAATTGGTATCGTTTTTCTCGACATTTTTCATATCCGTAGTTTTCCGGTATTGCATAGGTACTATATATGAACTATTGTACGTTAATGAAAACATTTCAAAAACACAAAAGTTAGCAAACGCGATTGCTATTACTACATTATAACAATCATTATTAATAAGCGTTGCTAACGCAATTGGTATCGTTTTTCTCGACATTTTCCATATCCATAGTTTTCCGGTATCGCATAGGTACTATATATGAACTATTGTACGTTAATGAAGACATTTCAAAAACACAAAAGTTAGCAAACGCGACTGCTATTACTACATTATAATAATCATTATGAATAAGCGTTGCTGACGCTATTAGTATCGTTTTTTTCGAAATTTTCCATATCCGTAGTTTTCCGGTATCGCATAAGTACTATATATGA
>JARPUR010000029.1:0-70727 GCA_035610365.1 Aquatica leii | reverse complement strand
TAACAACAGTGAAATGAGTACCTTCGATGTACGGGCGGAATTTTTCGATTGCCCAAAGTACAGCTAAACACTCTTTTCGGTGGTCGAATAATGACGTTCAGCCTTGATTAAGGAACGACTAATGTAATGGATGACCTTTTCACCATCAGGAGAAGGTTGACTGAGTACGGCGCCTAAACCAAAATCGGATGCATCGGTCTGCACCACAAAAGGTAACGAAAAGTCAGGACAAGACAAAATAGGAGTAGAGACTAAATTTTCTTTAAGTTGCAGAAATGCCGAATGACAATCATCCGACCAAACAAACGGAGTATTTTTTTTTGTAAGAGCATTAAGAGGAGCAGTAAGAGTAGAAAAATTGGGAATAAACCGTCTGTACCAACTTGCCATGCCGATAAGACGTCTAATTTCCGTAACTGAAGTAGGAGGTGGAATGTTCAAAATAGCAGAGACTTTTTCGGGATCAACCGATAATCCGTGACGATTCACTACGTATCCTAAATATCTTAATTCCTGTCTGCAAAAAGAGCATTTGTCCTTCCGAAGAGTTAAACCAGCCGTCGTCAGTTTAGCGAGTACTTGACCTAGGATTTCCATGTGTTTCTCAAACGTGGGAGTCACAATAATTATGTCATCCAAGTAAGCAAAGCAATAGGGCTCCAATGAAGGCCCCAGAATCCTATCAATTAGACGTTGAAACGTTGCGGGTGAATTGTGCAACCCAAAAGGCATGCGAGTAAATTGGAACAACCCCCGATGAGGAACGGTAAAAGCAGTAATCGGTTTTGACTCAGACGAAAGAGGAATCTGCCAATATGCCGAGCGTATGTCTACGGTGGCTAGAAATTGTGCGTCTTGAAGACGATCCAGCACAGCCGAAACGTAGGGTAACGGATACGCATCCTTTTCCGTGACTTCATTAACCTTTCTAAAGTCCACACAAAACCTATAAGAGTTGTCTTTTTTTTTAACTAACACGATGGGGCTAGACCACGGGCTATTAGATGGTTCTACTACCCCTAACTCAAGCATTGTGTCTAACTCTTTATTCAAAATCGACATCATTGTTGGTGACAGCGGGTAGTACCTCTGTTTAATGGGTTCCGAATTGGTTCTAATATGGTGCTCTACTAGACCAGTGCAACCAAGACCGGTAGGTTGTGTAACGAAATGACGATCAACCAAATTGTTTAACAAGAACGACTGCTCCAAAGTTAAATGAGACGACGAAGGTAGGGGTTCTGCAGAAATAGAAGTCAACTCACTACCAAAAGACCAACTATCGTCACGGAAATTTGGAATAAAATCAAATGACCGCCAGAAATCGATTCCTAAAATAAGTGGTTGCGACACCGCTGGTATTATTAAAGTATCGATAATTTTAATTTTCCCTTTCAAACCATAAGGTACCGCAATAGAACCCAGTACTTCACATTTATCCCCATTAGCAACAGTACATAACGAAACAGGAGAAGGAGATCGAATCAAACCCAGATTTTCCAGTCGTTTCCAACCGGGACCACCAACAATTGTTCGAGACGCTCCGGAATCAAGAAGACCCCGAAACGATACACCTAAAATCTTAACGTGAAGATAAGGGCGTTCGTCACCACGAACACCAGCAAAAAGAAAGTTAAGAATGGTACGCTGTCGTTCCGATAATCCCAAGAAAGGTAATTCCGAGCGGAGAGATACAAACGAATCTATGCCTCGGTTCATAGACTCTCCAATTAGTTTTCCGAGGTTGACGAGGTAGCCTTACACTGAGGGCAAGTCCAACGAGTAACTCCCTCTTTACCACAACCATAGCAATGTCGAACCTGAGGTTTCGAACAATTCGGAGAAAGGTGACCCCGTTCTCTACAATTCCAGCAGATAATTGGCTGACGAGTATTGCTCGTGGTTATCGGAGACCTTAACGGTGTCTTTGCCTGACGAACCAAAGGAGTAGAGGCAGAGCAGTCACTAACGTACGCCAAAGTAGGTTCCAGCAATCGAGTAGTCTTTCGCGAAGGAGGAGGCTTATAGCTATCCATAGAAAAATTTCGTCAATTCAAGTTGTTTTCCATAAGTCACCAACTGTTCTATTGTCGATACAGGAGTGAGTACCAAAGCTGATTGATAGAAAGGAGCTAGATTACGCCGAATTAAGTGTAATTGTTCTGCTTCAGAAAATGGTCCGGGCAGTCGTTGGAAAAGACTCTGCATGGTCGCCACGTACATACCAATCGTTTCATTCGGACCCATGGTGCGATTACGAATTTCCTCCAAAAGCCGAAATTCATAATCAGGAGGTAAGAATTCCGATTTCAAAAGGCCCACCACATCCTGCCAAGATCTTAGCGAATGCCTATTTACCCTAAACAACAAGAGAGCTTTACCAGACAGAATTTCTGGAGCCGAGATAAATAACTGTTGAAGGGACACACCCCGAGCTAATCTTAACTCTTCGACACGCAATAGATATTCAGTTAGGGAAAACGAATCTTCTCCCGAGAAATTTAAATTCCATTTACCTAAAGATACTTTGGATCCCACCGAAGCAGAAGGAGCAGCCAAAGGAAGGTCTGGTTCCGAGTCCGAATCAGAAGAAGTGAGAAGAGTGTGTTCTTTTTCTGTGATGTGTTCTGGGGCTGTCGTTTTTGGACTAGAAGTTGGTATTTGACTAAAAGAAGGAAGAACTAAAGGTTTCCTTTTCTTGCCTTTGTCTTCAAAGTCATTGCGAAGAGTTCGGAGAACTAAACCAAGTTTACGCTGTACAGTTCTTTCGTCTTCGGAAGTAGGAGCCATGTTGATACACCGTCTTTCAATATGTGACCATACCGAGCTAACCCTTTTAAATTGAGTAGAGAACAAATTTCCATCAAACGTTGTTAACATCGACTTAAGTTCAGTAATTGCCTGCTCGATAGCAATACGATCCTCATCAAAAGATTTCGAAAAGGTAGCCCGAGGAAGTGATGCTTCTCTTTCCAACTGGAAAGCACTACGTACCGCTTTGCGTAACGCCTCGACAGTTTCTTCTTCCTCAAAACCTCGAGAAAACAATTCATATTGAAGTTCGGCTTTCGATAACCGATTGACTTCAATAGTCCAATGAGCCATAATAAGAGAATTAAGAAACCAATAAGTAATTTAATCGAGCCCCACGTTGGGCGCCAAAATCTGTTACGCTGAAAACTTGTTCAGCGCACCAAAGCTGACAAACCGTATGCCAGGCTACTCACAACCGCCGAAGAGTGGGGTGGGTAGGAGAAAGAAATAAATACGGTAAATGCCAGACTAAACTATACTTTTACTGTTCAGAAGGAGCTAGTATAACGAGCCATACAAAAACAATTACTAGCAAAATAAGAGAAACCTTGGGCGCCAGGACACGTTCACAATAAAACCCAAGAATGGGTGTCCACCATTCGAGGTTTACCACATAGTTAACAAGAGACAAAATTTTACACATAAATAGCAATACACATCAGTTTAAATTCAACGAGTATTGATTACTGAAAATTGTGACAGATAAAGTTACTTATAATTAAAAAGGCAGCTAGTATTAATTAGTTAAAATTGTGACAGAATAATTCTACTTATAATTCAAATTCAATTAATGGTCAAACCTGAACAAAACAAAACTGATTTGATAAACCACTTTAAATTTTACAAATTTAATATTACTCGCAAAATAAACGCCGTTAGTATCGGCAGCACACCTAACAAGTACGTAAAAGTCAAGTAACAATAGGTAGTATTCTCATACAAAATCATGAATAGTAAATCGAACATTACAAAAAAAAGCGTGACAGCATGCGAAAAACACAAATGAGCAGTCACCTAATTTAAGGTGAATCTTACATTACAATGAAATCAAACAAATAAAACAAAGTTACGTTACACGTGAGATACTTCTCTGACTCCGTAGTAATAAACAAAGAATGACTTACCAAATCCTGAGTTACTTGAAGGAAGCGCTTCCTTTTCAGTAAAATCTGGAATCGTAATAATATTAAACAGAATCAGGTCAGCCTAGTGACTCACGATAAATATACCCAAAAGAAAAATCTAAAACAGGATTAGTTTTTAAAAAGCAATTTACACGACAAGAAAGAAAAACCCGGTTCATCGGATGCTGTTGCATGCTTTAACGTAACTACAAAAAAGGTGTCGCAGCTTCCTTATTCGGTATAAATGGATAGCATGACCACGATCAACAGGTGGCCGGTCGAACTTGTACTTGCGAGGTTAGAGAGCACAACCAGAAGGTAACGTAAGGGCCGAAGCGACTCGTAGAACAACCTCCATACGGGAATCACCGCTATTCAGGGCAAACAACGCCCAACCAAACTCGCTACAATAGAAAGAACACGTGGTGACCCCTTGTACACTTAATAAAATAGAGAAAGAAAATCCACTCACCTCTACCAGCGTGGATTTCAACGAACGGAACAATTAAAACGCCTTATGAATTTATCGTTCCATTAACCATTAGTAACAAAACTTCACAATTATTTTAAAAATTCATTTTAAGGATCCACGCGGTAAAGCGTGCCACAAGCTTCACAATCAAAAAATGGCCGTTAATCGGATGCGCAAAAAGAGACGAGAACGTGCAAGCGGCGTTGCCACGTTTACAATGAAACAAAAGAAATATAGGATGATGCAAAACTAACAAAACAATTTAGAAAAGTACGTTACACATTTCAAAAACACAAAAGTTAGCAAACGCGACTGCTATTACTACATTATAATAATCATTATTAATAAGCGTTACTGATGCATTTGGTATCGTTTTTCTCGATATTTTCCATATCCGTAGTTTTCCGCTATCGCATAGGTACTATATATGAACTATTGTACGTTAATGAAAACATTTCAAAAACACAAAAGTTAGCAAACGCGACTGCTATTACTACATTATAATAATCATTATTATTAAGCGTTGCTGACGCAATTGGTATCGTTTTTCTCGACATTTTCCATTACCGTAGTTCTCCGGTATCGCATAGGTACTATATATGTACTATTGTACGTTAATGAAAACATTTCAAAAACACAAAAGTTAGCAAACTCGACTGCTATTACTACATTATAATAATCATTAGTAATAAGCGTTGCTGACGCAATTGGTATCGTTTTTCTCGATATTTTCCGTATCCGTAGTTTTCCGGTATCGCATAGGTACTATATATGAACTATTTGTACGTTAATGAAAACATTTCAAAAACACAAAAGTTAGCAAACGCGACCGCTATTACTGCATTATAGTAATCATTATTAATAAGCGTTGCTGACGCAATTGGTTTCGTTTTTTTCGACATTTTCCATATCCGTAGTTTTCCGGTATCGCATAGGTACTATATATGAACTATTGTACGTTAATGAACACATTTCAAAAACACAAAAGTTAGAAAACGCGACTGCTATTACTACATTATAATAATCATTATTAATAAGCGTTGCTGACGCAATTGGTATCGTTTTTCTCGACATTTTCCATATCCGTAGTTTTCCGGTATCGCATAGGTACTATATATGAACTATTGTACGTTAATGAAAACATTTCAAAAACACAAAAGTTAGCAAACGCGACTGCTATTACTACATTATAATAATCATTATTAATAAGCGTTGCTGACGCAATTGGTATCGTTTTTCTCGACATTTTCCATATCCGTAGTTTTCCGGTATCGCATAGGTACTATATATGAACTATTGTACGTTAATGAAAACATTTCAAAAACACAAAAGTTAGCAAACGCGACTGCTATTACTACATTATAATAATCATTATTAATAAGCGTTGCTGACGCAATTGGTATCGTTTTTCTTGACATTTTCCATATCCGTAGTTTTCCGGTATCGCATAGGTACTATATATGAACTATTGTACGTTAATGAAAACATTTCAAAAACACAAAAGTTAGCAAACGCGACTGCTATTACTACATTATAATAATCATTATTAATAAGCGTTGCTGACGCAATTGGTATCGTTTTTCTCGACATTTTCCATATCCGTAGTTTTCCGGTATCGCATAGGTACTATATATGAACTATTGTACGTTAATGAAAACATTTCAAAAACACAAAAGTTAGCAAACGCGACTGCTATTACTACATTATAATAATCATTATTAATAAGCGTTGCTGACGCAATTGGTATCGTTTTTCTCGACATTTTCCATATCCGTAGTTTTCCGGTATCGCATAGGTACTATATATGAACCATTGTACGTTAATGAAAACATTTCAAAAACACAAAAGTTAGCAAACGCGACTGCTATTACTACATTATAATAATCATTATTAATAAGCGTTGCTGACGCAATTGGTATCGTTTTTCTCGACATTTTCCATATCCGTAGTTTTCCGGTATCGCATAGGTACTATATATGAACTATTGTACGTTAATAAACACATTTCAAAAACACAAAAGTTAGCAAACGCGACTGCTATTACTACATTATAATAATCATTATTAATAAGCGTTGCTGACGCAATTGGTTTTGTTTTTCTCGACATTTTCCATTGCCGTAGTTTTCCGGTATCGCATAGGTACTATATATGAACTATTGTACGTTAATGAACACATTTCAAAAACACAAAAGTTAGCAAACGCGACTGCTATTACTACATTATAATAATCATTATTAATAAGCGTTGCTGACGCAATTGGTATCGTTTTTCTCGACATTTTCCATATCCGTAGTTTTCCGGTATCGCATAGGTACTATATATGAACTATTGTACGTTAATGAAAACATTTCAAAAACACAAAAGTTAGCAAACGCGACTGCTATTACTACATTATAATAATCATTATTAATAAGCGTTGCTGACGCAATTGGTTTCGTTTTTCTCGACATTTTCCATATCCGTAGTTTTTTGGTATCGCATAGGTACTATATATGAACTATTGTACGTTAATGAAAACATTTCAAAAACACAAAAGTTAGCAAACGCGACTGCTATTACTACATTATAATAATCATTATTAATAAGCGTTGCTGACGCAATTGGTATCGTTTTTCTCGACATTTTCCATTGCCGTAGTTTTCCGGTATCGCATAGGTACTATATATGAACTATTGTACGTTAATGAAAACATTTCAAAAACACAAAAGTTAGCAAACGCGACTGCTATTACTACATTATAATAATCATTATTAATAAGCGTTGCTGACGCAATTGGTTTCGTTTTTCTCGACATTTTCCATATCCGTAGTTTTCCGGTATCGCATAGGTACTATATATGAACTATTGTACGTTAATGAAAACATTTCAAAAACACAAAAGTTAGCAAACGCGACTGCTATTACTACATTATAATAATCATTATTATTAAGCGTTGCTGACGCAATTGGTTTCGTTTTTCTCGACATTTTCCATATCCGTAGTTTTCCGCTATCGCATAGGTACTATATATGAACTATTGTACGTTAATGAAAACATTTCAAAGACACAAAAGTTAGCAAACGCGACTGCTATAACTACATTATAATAATCATTATTAATAAGCGTTGCTGACGCAATTGGTATCGTTTTTCTCGACATTTTCCATATCCGTAGTTTTCCGGTATCGCATAGGTACTATATATGAACTATTGTACGTTAATGAAAACATTTCAAAAACACAAAAGTTAGCAAACGCGACTGCTATTACTACATTATAATAATCATTATTAATAAGCGTTGCTGACGCAATTGGTATCGTTTTTCTCGACATTTTCCATATCCGTAGTTTTCCGGTATCGCATAGGTACTATATATGAACTATTGTACGTTAATGAAAACATTTCAAAAACACAAAAGTTAGCAAACGCGACCGCTATTACTGCATTATAGTAATCATTATTAATAAGCGTTGCTGACGCAATTGGTTTCGGTTTTTTCGACATTTTCCATATCCGTAGTTTTCCGGTATCGCATAGGTACTATATATGAACTATTGTACGTTAATGAACACATTTCAAAAACACAAAAGTTAGCAAACGCGACTGCTATTACTACATTATAATAATCATTATTAATAAGCGTTGCTGACGCAATTGGTATCGTTTTTCTCGACATTTTCCATATCCGTAGTTTTCCGGTATCGCATAGGTACTATATATGAACTATTGTACGTTAATGAACACATTTCAAAAACACAAAAGTTAGCAAACGCGACTGCTATTACTACATTATAATAATCATTATTAATAAGCGTTGCTGACGCAATTGGTATCGTTTTTCTCGACATTTTCCATATCCGTAGTTTTCCGGTATCGCATAGGTACTATATATGAACTATTGTACGTTAATGAAAACATTTCAAAAACACAAAAGTTAGCAAACGCGACTGCTATTACTACATTATAATAATCATTATTAATAAGCGTTGCTGACGCAATTGGTTTCGTTTTTCTCGACATTTTCCATATCCGTAGTTTTCCGCTATCGCATAGGTACTATATATGAACTATTGTACGTTAATGAAAACATTTCAAAAACACAAAAGTTAGCAAACGCGACTGCTATTACTACATTATAATAATCATTATTAATAAGCGTTGCTGACGCAATTGGTTTCGTTTTTCTCGACATTTTCCATATCCGTAGTTTTCCGCTATCGCATAGGTACTATATATGAACTATTGTACGTTAATGAAAACATTTCAAAAACACAAAAGTTAGCAAACGCGACTGCTATTACTACATTATAATAATCATTATTATTAAGCGTTGCTGACGCAATTGGTTTCGTTTTTCTCGACATTTTCCATATCCGTAGTTTTCCGCTATCGCATAGGTACTATATATGAACTATTGTACGTTAATGAAAACATTTCAAAGACACAAAAGTTAGCAAACGCGACTGCTATAACTACATTATAGTAATCATTATTAATAAGCGTTGCTGACGCAATTGGTATCGTTTTTCTCGACATTTTCCATATCCGTAGTTTTCCGCTATCGCATAGGTACTATATATGAACTATTGTACGTTAATGAAAACATTTCAAAAACACAAAAGTTAGCAAACGCGACTGCTATTACTACATTATAATAATCATTATTAATAAGCGTTGCTGACGCAATTGGTTTCGTTTTTCTCGACATTTTCCATATCCGTAGTTTTCCGGTATCGCATAGGTACTATATATGAACTATTGTACGTTAATGAACACATTTCAAAAACACAAAAGTTAGCAAACGCGACTGCTATTACTACATTAAAATAATCATTATTAATAAGCGTTGCTGACGCAATTGGTATCGTTTTTCTCGACATTTTCCATATCCGTAGTTTTCCGCTATCGCATAGGTACTATATATGAACTATTGTACGTTAGTGAACACATTTCAAAAACACAAAAGTTATCAAACGCGACTGCTATTACTACATTATAATAATCATTATTAATAAGCGTTGCTGACGCAATTGGTTTCGTTTTTCTCGACATTTTCCATTGCCGTAGTTTTCCGGGATCGCATAGGTACTATATATGAACTATTGTACGTTAATGAAAACATTTCAAATACACAAAAATTAGCAAACGCGACTGCTATTACTACATTATAATAATCATTATTAATAAGCGTTGCTGACGCAATTGGTTTCGTTTTTCTCGATATTTTCCATATCCGTAGTTTTCCGCTATCGCATAGGTACTATATATGAACTATTGTACGTTAATGAAAACATTTCAATAACACAAAAGTTAGCAAGCGCGACTGCTATTACTACATTATAATAATCATTATTAATAAGCGTTGCTGACGCAATTGGTATCGTTTTTCTCGACATTTTCCATATCCGTAGTTTTCCGGTATCGCATAGGTACTATATATGAACTATTGTACGTTAATGAAAACATTTCAAAAACACAAAAGTTAGCAAACGCGACTGCTATTACTACATTATAATAATCATTATTAATAAGCGTTACTGACGCATTTGGTATCGTTTTTCTCGATATTTTCCATATCCGTAGTTTTCCGCTATCGCATAGGTACTATATATGAACTATTGTACGTTAATGAAAACATTTCAAAAACACAAAAGTTAGCAAACGCGACTGCTATTACTACATTATAATAATCATTATTAATGAGCGTTGCTGACGCAATTGGTATCGTTTTTCTCGACATTTTCCATATCCGTAGTTTTCCGGTATCGCATAGGTACTATATATGAACTATTGTACGTTAATGAAAACATTTCAAAAACACAAAAGTTAGCAAACGCGACTGCTATTACTACATTATAATAATCATTATTAATAAGCGTTGCTGACGCAATTGGTATCGTTTTTCTCGACATTTTCCATATCCGTAGTTTTCCGGTATCGCATAGGTACTATATATGAACTATTGTACGTTAATGAAAACATTTCAAAAACACAAAAGTTAGCAAACGCGACTGCTATTACTACATTATAATAATCATTATTAATAAGCGTTGCTGACGCAATTGGTATCGTTTTTCTCGACATTTTCCATATCCGTAGTTTTTCGGTATCGCATAGGTACTATATATGAACTATTGTACGTTAATGAAAACATTTCAAAAACACAAAAATTAGCAAACGCGACTGCTATTACTACATTATAATAATCATTATGAATAAGCGTTGCTGACGCTATTGGTATCGTTTTTTTCGACATTTTGTACTGATACGTACTGGTTCAGGTTACTGGTTGGGTAGCTCAGCTAAGGTAGAGAATTAATTTAAGAGTTAATTAATTTACAAAGTTGACAATTGTATTTATTTTCGGCATACACTGTATGTAGTATAATAAAAATATTGTATGTATTTTATTTAACCAATCCTGTAATTCCCAAGTAGTGGTAGCACTGCAATCGACTTCCGTTTGTATCTGAAAGTTGTAATTTTTAGTGCTGATAAAATACAATAAAGAACGTGGTGAGTTAATCGGATAATTACGGGAAAGGATTACTGTGCCAATTAACTGGATTTACAATATTTATTTCGGATCAGGTTGACAATAATACGGGAAGTTTGTGTGATTGCTTGTGGAGGTTAACAACGCGTGCTTTGTGCTGATTGCAGGTAAGTATTAAACGAAGATAATGAACTACAGGCTTAATTGTAAACGGTATTTCTGCAGGTAATTAATTCTGAGTACCAGGGTGATTCGAGAAGTTAATACAATTTACTTCGACCAGGAAAACGTATTGAACATACTACGATTGATACTTGAATTCAGGTGATTGTTGTTTTAATATACTCGTAGATTTAGCTCTTGTGAATCTATACGTTGCAGGTGGATAAACCAACGAATTATAACAAATCTACGCTACGGTTCCCCAATGCACTATTTTTGTTAAACTCGAGGATTTACCTTACGCTAGATGGTTAAACGATTACAAACGTACCGAGTTAACTGTAGTCTGTAACAGAGTTTGTCGAGGGTAAGTTAACAATCGTAGCTAAGCAGTTGTAGCGACACCTCGATACAAAGGCTTAGTTACTTTGTACGCTTAAACTCCTACTGTTGTTCTAGCACTGCGATGCTACTGGTTTCGGTACAAGGCTGGACTGGAAATTACTTAAACGGTGAACTTACTAACAGGTCAACAATCGTGAATGAATAAATACAAGAAATCTGGTCAGTACGAGGATTTATCAAAACACAAAACAAGCGAGAGAATGAGCCAGGTGAATCGCGTTTGGTCAGGTTAATCGGTGCAATTACTAAAGAATTAATCAAGGGACGGTGCGAGGTTCGGTGTTAACAGGAATATCAATTTTAACAGGTTAGTTCGGTGTAACAGGTTCTGGTAACAGGAATAATTAGTCGGTTTCAGGAGAGAAGGTCAAGACGTAGCGGTTGTTATTGAATAAACGGATTAGAGAATTAGCAAGGTGAATAGCGGACGGTCTGGTTAATTATTAAAACGGACAGAATTATCAAGAGACGGTGCGAGGTTGTCGTTACTGGATTTCGGCAGGTTAATTCGGTTTACAGGTAAGTAGAGCACAGGTAAACAGGATTAAGGCTAAGTAAGGCTAAGTGACATTTGTTTCAGCGCATCTCCTTTTATAGCGGGTTACGTACGAGGACACATGAGTGGGGTATGGCGCGCGCTTCGTCGGTTGGAGGTGGTTTAGATGCGTAGGGTACTAAGTTCACGCGTAATTTGATTGAAATTATAAAAATTTATGAATACAAATATGCGGCGGACTTCCGATTTATTACATACCACCCTCTCCTGGGGGAAAAGACGAACACAGGGGTTGAGGGAGAGACATAACTAGGTTTCTACTTACAACTCTTTTACGATCTTACCACGGCGGTTCTGGTAGTAATCGAAAAGATACCTCGGTGGTTGTGTTGTTGTACTGGGCGGTACTCGATTAGTAACTGCGACTGGATCAATCCTCGCCGTTTCCAACGCCGGCTGAGCGAGGGTTTCCTGAGTGTCGGAGACGCACTTGAGGTCTTTCACGTGGACACGGGCTATCGTCTTGCGTGAATCTGGAGGCCTCAACTCGACTATTACGGGCGAGAGAATGTTCTTAATTATAAACGGTCCGGAATACTTCGGTGCTAATTTGGCTGCAAATCCCTTGGCTTTGTCGGACAGGGGTCTTTCTTTTTTATAAACGGCATCTCCTACTCGAGGGCGATACGGTCGGCGTCTCAGGTTATAATAGTGACTTTGTTGCACGAAGGCTTGCGTGAGTCGATCACGAGTAACCTGAAATAGATCTTGTAACTTGTGGATTACCTGGGCGTGTTCAGAAGCATCGGGCTCGCCTGTCGGAACATCCGGATTCAGGGTTCGGTGCAGGGCGTTCGGTGCTGTCAATTCTCGGCCAAAATTGAGCAGCGCGGGAGTAAATTCTGTTGACGTGTGGTGCGACGTATTTACGGCGAACGCGATTTCGTCCAGGCTTTGGTCCCAGTTTCGTTGATCCGGACCGGTAGTTTGAGCGATCATGACGCCTACCACCTTATTCATTCGCTCTACTGGATTCGCTTGCGGGGTGTACGGAGGTGTGAGGCGAGACTCGATGCCGAAGGACGCTAATTCCTCGCGGAAACTTTTGCTTGTAAACTGCGGTCCGTTGTCGGTGATTATGACTTTAGGCGTGCCAAATTTGTAGAGGATCTGCTCTTTCAGGGCTTTGATAATTGCGGTAGTGGTAGCAGCTCTCAATGGTCGCAATTCGGTCCATTTCGTGAACTTATCCTGCAACACTAATAAATGGCAGTTACCTTTCTTTGACCGCGGAAATGGTCCCATCAAATCACCGCTCACGATCTCCCAGGGTTGGTGACTCGGGTAGAAATGCATTTTTCCGGCTGGCTTTCCTACTTGACCCTTATATTCGTTGCATTTCTGGCACCGGCGTACGTGGTTCCGGACGTCGCGAGATATACCTGGCCAATAATAATTCTGGAACACTCGTTTCAACGTTTTGGCGACTCCTAAATGTCCAGCCGTGTCTGCGTCGTGGCACTCTTCCAGGACCTGGCGTCGTTGTGGCTTTGGGACACACAACTTCCAACTAGACTGTAGCCCTTCACTAACTTCAGGACTCACCATCGGGAAATTCTTATACAACTGGTCGTTGTGTATTTGGAATTCTGGCCATTCATCCGGTTTCTCCTGTACTTTTCGAAACATCTGCTGATACCAACGACCTGGAGACGGATCCTCGGACACGGTGGCAATTTGGTGTGGCTTCTCTTCTTCTTCATGTAGACGGGACAGGGTGTCGGCTACAACATTCTGGGTTCCAGGGCGATATACGATTTTGAAATCGAATTGTTGTAGTTCCAGGATCCATCGGGCGAGACGAGACGTGGGGTTTTCCATGGTTTTAAGCCACTTGAGGCTTCGATGGTCGCTGCTTACCTGAAAACGATACCCTTCTAAGTACCCTTTTAGTTTTCTTATGGCCCAAACCTCAGCAAGACACTCTAATTCGATAATCGAATAATTCTTTTCGGCTTTGGTTAGGGCTCGGCTAATATACGCAACGACATGCTCTTCTCCTTCGTGAACCTGGATCAGGACGGCTCCCAAACCACTAGTGCTTGCATCGGTTTGGAGTAAAAACGGCACTTGGAAGTTCGGACACGTCAGGACAGGAGCTGTAGTAAGTGCTTTCTTTAATTCTTCGAATGCAGTTTCTTGCGATTCAGTCCACCTATACTTGGTGCTTTTCTTCAGGAGTTCGGTTAGAGGTGCGGCAAGCTGGGCGAATCCGGGTACAAATTTCCTATACCAGGAGGCCATTCCCAGGAATCTTCGCAGTTGTTTCGTCGTAGTAGGAGCAGAGAGTTGAGTAATAACGTCCACCTTTTCAGGATCGGGTTTGATACCTCTATTATTAACAAGATGACCTAAATACTTTAACTCGGACTGACAAAAGGAACATTTGTCTTCCTGCAATCGAAGTCCTCGAGCTCTTAAGCGGTTGAAGACCTCTCGTAAGTTTTGGAGGTGTTCTTCGAATGTGGAACCTAACACAATAATGTCATCTAGGTATGCGAAAGCTTTAGAATCCATCTCTGGGCCTATCACCTCGTCCAGAAGACGCTGAAATGTAGCAGGAGCCGAGTGTAATCCAAAAGGCATTACTTTGAACTGGAATAGACCACGGCCAGGCACGGTAAATGCGGTAATTGGTCTACTTTCTGGATCCATCGGGATTTGCCAATAACCATCTTTCAGATCTAACGTGCTGATGTACCTCGCGCCACGAAGTTTGTCCAAAATGCCCTGGATAAAAGGTATCGGGTAGGCATCTTTGACGGTGAGCTCGTTAACTTGACGGAAGTCGATGCAGAATCGATATTTCCCCGTTGGTTTGCGGACTAATACTACCGGTGAACTCCACGGGCTTCGAGACGGCTCGATAACTTCGTCACGCAACATTCGATCAATCTCCTGGTCCATAATTTGTTGCATCGCCGGGTTCCGAGGGTAGTATCTCTGTTTCACGGGTTCAACGCCTGGTTTCAGCGTTATTCGGTGAGTGATACCTGAAGCCGGTCCTGTTAACAACTTAAATCTTTCTAATTCTTCTTCTAGGAATAAATTGAGAGCGGGTAGTTCGGATTCTGAAATGCTACGGATGCCTCCGAGGCCTGGATTATTACTATTATTACACGGGACTGGTTCGTTATTTAAGATGACCACGTTTTCTCTTACTTTGATAATGGCGTCGTGATCTAACAAGAAATCCCAACCAACAAGGACGTCGGTAGTCAAGCCGTCTAAACACTGACAATTGAGCGGTAAGGTTTGTGATCCTACCTGGATTGGAAACGTGTAATTTCCGTTAGTTTGTAGGATGTTTCCATTGGCCAATTGCACGCGGTTGTCTTGTCCGTTTGTTGGTCGCATATCCTGGGTGACAAGGGGTTGTAGCCGGGAGCTGATGTAACTGCGTGCTGCACCAGTATCTACAAGGGCTTGAAAATAGTGTCCATAAATTCGTATGGGCAAGAATAACCGGGAATCTATGGTGGCTAGGGCAGGTACTGTCGGTTTTGATCTGGAAAAGAAACTTTTAATCTTTGTTAACCAGGAGGTCCATTCGGCGGGATCGGTGGAGCCTGGGTTGGCCGAAGTGACTAGTAGCGGCTCTGCTATTCTAGCCGGCCTTGTTCGTTTCCCGACCGGGGACATGGGCAATCTCTGGAGTAGACTCCATCTTTTCCACATCGCGAACAAAACAACTTGAATTGTCCTCGGCATTGCGTCTTAAAATGGCCTCGTTGGCCGCATCGCCAGCATACTGCTGTGCGATTATACAATCGGGAAGGATCAGGCGTCTGTGGGCTCTGGACAACGTTCATCGGTGGAGGATTTGGTGCAGAACGGGTGGCTTGGCGTTGGACGGAGTTCGGCTTGTGTATTTCTTCGAAGTCGTGAGCTAATTGTTGTAATTCAGCCAGGTTCGTATAATCGTTTCTTTTTATATATAACTTATACGGTGTTTGTAGATTTTCATATATTCTTTCCAGTTGTCTTTCGGGGGACATCTGGCCATGTCTGGTCATAAGCGTTTGAAGAGCATCGATGTATTCGCCTGCTTTTTCTCCTTCTTTTTGAAGTCGACTTCGAATGGTTTCTTCAAGACGGGATTGAAATCGGGGACCTAGAAAACGTTGTTTAAACTGAACGATGAAATCTTCCCATCGAGTCCATTGATCACGGTTATTACGGTACCACAAAAAAGCATTATCTTTCAATAATTCCGGAAGCGCCTGTAATAACATGGTACCTGGGATTCCATAATTAATTTTCTGGAATTCAATTCGCTCGAGGAACGAAATTGGGTCTACTTTTCCATCAAATTTTATTCCCCATTTACGTACACATTCACATACCTGTGCGATAGCTGAAAAAGTAAATGTTACTGGCGGTGCAGCTTGTAACGGAGTCGGTGATGATGGCCGGGAAGTACCTTGGCTTCTGGGGCAGGTGAGCATAGTCGCTGGACGTTCTCCAGTTCGTATGAAATTTATCATACGTGCTTTTAACTCATTTACATTACCGGTGGTTTCTAATTGATGTATTCTCAGGGTTTGGATCAATTCTTCTTTTCGCAAGTTGCAAATCCAATTTACTTGCGCATCGGTTTCTGGGACAGCTTCTGGTAATTCTACAGGCTCAGACATCTTAGATTTTGGATTTTTCGGACTGGAATAATTGCTCGGACGCCAACCAAAATCTAAACAAATCTACTGGTTAATTAATTAGTACTCACTTTTAGGTCACAGTTTCTGGGGTCCCTGCTCGTGGTCGACACTTCTTTGTACTGATACGTACTGGTTCAGGTTACTGGTTGGGTAGCTCAGCTAAGGTAGAGAATTAATTTAAGAGTTAATTAATTTACAAAGTTGACAATTGTATTTATTTTCGGCATACACTGTATGTAGTATAATAAAAATATTGTATGTATTTTATTTAACCAATCCTGTAATTCCCAAGTAGTGGTAGCACTGCAATCGACTTCCGTTTGTATCTGAAAGTTGTAATTTTTAGTGCTGATAAAATACAATAAAGAACGTGGTGAGTTAATCGGATAATTACGGGAAAGGATTACTGTGCCAATTAACTGGATTTACAATATTTATTTCGGATCAGGTTGACAATAATACGGGAAGTTTGTGTGATTGCTTGTGGAGGTTAACAACGCGTGCTTTGTGCTGATTGCAGGTAAGTATTAAACGAAGATAATGAACTACAGGCTTAATTGTAAACGGTATTTCTGCAGGTAATTAATTCTGAGTACCAGGGTGATTCGAGAAGTTAATACAATTTACTTCGACCAGGAAAACGTATTGAACATACTACGATTGATACTTGAATTCAGGTGATTGTTGTTTTAATATACTCGTAGATTTAGCTCTTGTGAATCTATACGTTGCAGGTGGATAAACCAACGAATTATAACAAATCTACGCTACGGTTCCCCAATGCACTATTTTTGTTAAACTCGAGGATTTACCTTACGCTAGATGGTTAAACGATTACAAACGTACCGAGTTAACTGTAGTCTGTAACAGAGTTTGTCGAGGGTAAGTTAACAATCGTAGCTAAGCAGTTGTAGCGACACCTCGATACAAAAGGCTTAGTTACTTTGTACGCTTAAACTCCTACTGTTGTTCTAGCACTGCGATGCTACTGGTTTCGGTACAAGGCTGGACTGGAAATTACTTAAACGGTGAACTTACTAACAGGTCAACAATCGTGAATGAATAAATACAAGAAATCTGGTCAGTACGAGGATTTATCGAAACACAAAACAAGCGAGAGAATGAGCCAGGTGAATCGCGTTTGGTCAGGTTAATCGGTGCAATTACTAAAGAATTAATCAAGGGACGGTGCGAGGTTCGGTGTTAACAGGAATATCAATTTTAACAGGTTAGTTCGGTGTAACAGGTTCTGGTAACAGGAATAATTAGTCGGTTTCAGGAGAGAAGGTCAAGACGTAGCGGTTGTTATTGAATAAACGGATTAGAGAATTAGCAAGGTGAATAGCGGACGGTCTGGTTAATTATTAAAACGGACAGAATTATCAAGAGACGGTGCGAGGTTGTCGTTACTGGATTTCGGCAGGTTAATTCGGTTTACAGGTAAGTAGAGCACAGGTAAACAGGATTAAGGCTAAGTAAGGCTAAGTGACATTTGTTTCAGGGGATCTCCTTTTATAGCGGGTTACGTACGAGGACACATGAGTGGGGTATGGCGCGCGCTTCGTCGGTTGGAGGTGGTTTAGATGCGTAGGGTACTAAGTTCACGCGTAATTTGATTGAAATTATAAAAATTTATGAATACAAATATGCGGCGGACTTCCGATTTATTACAATTTTCCATATCCGTAGTTTTCCGATATCGCATAGGTACTATATATGAACTATTGTACGTTAATAAAAACATTTCAAAAACACAAAAGTTAGCAAACGCGACTGCTATTACTACATTATAATAATCATTATTAATAAGCGTTGCTGACGGAATTGGTATCGTTTTTCTCGACATTTTCCATATCCGTAGTTTTCCGGTATCGCATAGGTATTATATATGAACTATTGTACGTTAATGAAAACATTTCAAAAACACAAAGTTAGCAAACGCGACTGCTATTACTACATTATAATAATCATTATGAATAAGCGTTGCTGACGCTATTGGTATCGTTTTTTTCGACATTTTCCATATCCGTAGTTTTCCGGTATTGCATAGGTACTATATATGAACTATTGTACGTTAATGAAAACATTTCAAAAACACAAAAGTTAGCAAACGCGACTGCTATTACTACATTATAATAATCATTATTAATAAGCGTTGCTGACGCAATTGGTATCGTTTTTCTCGACATTTTCCATATCCGTAGTTTTCCGGTATCGCATAGGTACTATATATGAACTATTGTACGTTAATGAAAACATTTCAAAAACACAAAAGTTAGCAAACGCGACTGCTATTACTACATTATAATAATCATTATTAATAAGCGTTGCTGACGCAATTGGTATCGTTTTTCTTGACATTTTCCATATCCGTAGTTTTCCGGTATCGCATAGGTATTATATATGAACTATTGTACGTTAATGAAAACATTTCAAAAACACAAAAGTTAGCAAACGCGACTGCTATTACTACATTATAATAATCATTATGAATAAGCGTTGCTGACGCTATTGGTATCGTTTTTTTCGACATTTTCCATATCCGTAGTTTTCCGGTATCGCATAGGTACTATATATGAACTATTGTACGTTAATGAAAACATTTCAAAAACACAAAAGTTAGCAAACGCGACTGCTATTACTACATTATAATAATTATTATGAATAAGCGTTGCTGACGCTATTGGTATCGTTTTTGTCGACATTTTCCATATCCGTAGTTTTCCGGTATCGCATAGGTACTATATATGAACTATTGTACGTTAATAAACACATTTCAAAAACACAAAAGTTAGCAAACGCGACTGCTATTACTACATTATAATAATCATTATTAATAAGCGTTGCTGACGCAATTGGTATCGTTTTTCTTGACATTTTCCATATCCGTAGTTTTCCGGTATCGCATAGGTACTATATATGAACTATTGTACGTTAATGAACACATTTCAAAAACACAAAAGTTAGCAAACGCGACTGCTATTACTACATTATTATAATCATTATTAATAAGCGTTGCTGACGCAATTGGTATCGTTTTTCTCGACATTTTCCATATCCGTAGTTTTCCGGTATCGCATAGGTACTATATATGAACTATTGTACGTTAATGAACACATTTCAAAAACACAAAAGTTAGCAAACGCGACTGCTATTACTACATTATAATAATCATTATTAATAAGCGTTGCTGACGCAATTGGTATCGTTTTTCTTGACATTTTCCATATCCGTAGTTTTCCGGTATCGCATAGGTACTATATATGAACTATTGTACGTTAATGAAAACATTTCAAAAACACAAAAGTTAGCAAACGCGACTGCTATTACTACATTATAATAATCATTATTAATAAGCGTTGCTGACGCAATTGGTATCGTTTTTTTTCGACATTTTCCATATCCGTAGTTTTCCGGTATCGCATAGGTACTATATATGAACTATTGTACGTTAATGAAAACATTTCAAAAACACAAAAGTTAGCAAACGCGACTGCTATTACTACATTATAATAATCATTATTAATAAGCGTTGCTGACGCAATTGGTATCGTTTTTTTTTCGACATTTTCCATATCCGTAGTTTTCCGGTATCGCATAGGTACTATATATGAACTATTGTACGTTAATGAAAACATTTCAAAAACACAAAAGTTAGCAAACGCGACTGCTATTACTACATTATAATAATCATTATTAATAAGCGTTGCTGACGCAATTGGTATCGTTTTTCTTAACATTTTCCATATCCGTAGTTTTCCGGTATCGCATAGGTACTATATATGAACTATTGTACGTTAATGAAAACATTTCAAAAACACAAAAGTTAGCAAACGCGACTGCTATTACTACATTATAATAATCATTATTAATAAGCGTTGCTGACGCAATTGGTATCGTTTTTCTCGACATTTTCAATATCCGTAGTTTTCCGGTATCGCATAGGTACTATATATGAACTATTGTACGTTAATGAAAACATTTCAAAAACACAAAAGTTAGCAAACGCGACTGCTATTACTACATTATAATAATGATTATAATTAAGCGTTGCTGACGCTATTGGTATCGTTTTTTTCGACATTTTCCATATCCGTAGTTTTCCGGTATCGCATAAGTACTATATATGAACTATTATACGTTAATGAAAACATTTCAAAAACACAAAAGTTAGCAAACGCGACTGCTATTACTACATTATAATAATCATTATTAATAAGCGTTGCTGACGCAATTGGTATCGTTTTTCTCGACATTTTTCATATCCGTAGTTTTCCGGTATCGCATAGGTACTATATATGAACTATTGTACGTTAAGGAAAACATTTCAAAAACACAAAAGTTAGCAAACGCGACTGCTATTACTACATTATAATAATCATTATTAATAAGCGTTGCTGAAGCAATTGGTATCGATTTTCTCGACATTTTCCATATCCGTAGTTTTCCGGTATCGCATAGGTTATATATATGAACTATTGTACGTTAATGAAAACATTTCAAAAACACAAAAGTTAGCAAACGCGACTGCTATTACTGCATTATAGTAATCATTATTAATAAGTGTTGCTGACGCAATTGGTATCGTTTTTCTCGACATTTTCAATATCCGTAGTTTTCCGGTATCGCATAGGTACTATATATGAACTATTGTACGTTAATGAAAACATTTCAAAAACACAAAAGTTAGCAAACGCGACTGCTATTACTACATTATAATAATCATTATTAATAAGCGTAGCTGACGCAATTGGTATCGTTTTTTTTTCGACATTTTCTATATCCGTAGTTTTCCGGTATCGAATAGGTACTATATATGAACTATTGTACGTTAATGAAAACATTTCAAAAACACAAAAGTTAGCAAACGCGACTGCTATTACTACATTATTATAATCATTATTAATAAGCGTTGCTGACGCAATTGGTATCGTTTTTCTCGACATTTTTCATATCCGTAGTTTTCCGGTATTGCATAGGTACTATATATGAACTATTGTACGTTAATGAACACATTTCAAAAACACAAAAGTTAGCAAACGCGACTGCTATTACTACATTATAATAATCATTATTAATAAGCGTTGCTGACGCAATTGGTATCGTTTTTCTTGACATTTTCCATATCCGTAGTTTTCCGGTATCGCATAGGTACTATATATGAACTATTGTACGTTAATGAAAACATTTCAAAAACACAAAAGTTAGCAAACGCGACTGCTATTACTACATTATAATAATCATTATTAATAAGCGTTGCTGACGCTATTGGTATTGTTTTTTTCGACATTTTCCATATCCGTAGTTTTCCGGTATCGCATAGGTACTATATATGAACTATTGTACGTTAATGAAAACATTTCAAAAACACAAAAGTTAGCAAACGCGACTGCTATTACTACATTATAATAATCATTATTAATAAGCGTTGCTGACGCAATTGGTATCGTTTTTTTCGACATTTTCTATATCCGTAGTTTTCCGGTATCGCATAGGTACTATATATGAAATATTGTACGTTAACGAAAACATTTCAAAAACACAAAAGTTAGCAAACGCGACTGCTATTACTACATTATAATAATCATTATTAATAAGCGTTGCTGACGCAATTGGTATCGTTTTTCTCGACATTTTCAATATCCGTAGTTTTCCGGTATCGCATAGGTGCTATATATGAACTATTATACGTTATTGAAAACATTTCAAAAACACAAAAGTTAGCAAACGCGACTGCTATTACTACATTACAATAATCATTATTAATAAGCGTTGCTGACGCAATTGGTATCGTTTTTTTTTCGACATTTTTCGTATCCGTAGTTTTCCGGTATCGCATAGGTACTATATATGAACTATTGTACGTTAATGAAAACATTTCAAAAACACAAAAGTTCGCAAACGCGACTGCTATTACTACATTATAATAATCATTATTAATAAGCGTTGCTGACGCAATTGGTATCGTTTTTCTTGACATTTTCCATATCCGTAGTTTTCCGGTATCGCATAGGTACTATATATGAACTATTGTACGTTAATGAAAACATTTCAAAAACACAAAAGTTAGCAAACGCGACTGCTATTACTACATTATAATAATCATTTTTAATAAGCGTTGCTGACGCTATTAGTATCGTTTTTTTCGACATTTTCTATATCCGTAGTTTTCCGGTATCGCATAAGTACTATATATGAACTATTATACGTTATTGAAAACATTTCAAAAACACAAAAGTTAGCAAACGCGACTGCTATTACTACATTACAATAATCATTATTAATAAGCGTTGCTGACGCAATTGGTATCGTTTTTTTTTTCGACTGTTTTCATATCCGTAGTTTTCCGGTATCGCATAGGTACTATATATGAACTATTGTACGTTAATGAAAACATTTCAAAAACACAAAAGTTCGCAAACGCGACTGCTATTACTACATTATAATAATCATTATTAATAAGCGTTGCTGACGCAATTGGTATCGTTTTTCTTGACATTTTCCATATCCGTAGTTTTCCGGTATCGCATAGGTGCTATATATGAACTATTGTACGTTAATGAAAACATTTCAAAAACACAAAAGTTAGCAAACGCGACTGCTATTACTACATTATAATAATCATTATTAATAAGCGTTGCTGACGCAATTGGTATCGTTTTTTTTCGACATTTTCTATATCCGTAGTTTTCCGGTATCGAATAGGTACTATATATGAACTATTGTACGTTAATGAAAACATTTCAAAAACACAAAAGTTAGCAAACGCGACTGCTATTACTACATTATAATAATCATTATTAATAAGCGTTGCTGACGCAATTGGTATCGTTTTTTTTCGACATTTTCCATATCCGTAGTTTTCCGGTATCGCATAGGTACTATATATGAACTATTGTACGTTAATGAAAACATTTCAAAAACACAAAAGTTAGCAAACGCGACTGCTATTACTACATTATAATAATCATTATTAATAAGCGTTGCTGACGCAATTGGTATCGTTTTTCTCGACATTTTCCATATCCGTAGTTTTCCGGTATCGCATAGGTACTATATATGAACTATTGTACGTTAATGAAAACATTTCAAAAACACAAAAGTTAGCAAACGCGACTGCTATTACTACATTATAATAATCATTATTAATAAGCGTTGCTGACGCAATTGGTATCGTTTTTCTCGACATTTTCCATATCCGTAGTTTTCCGGTATCGCATAGGTACTATATATGAACTATTGTACGTTAATGAAAACATTTCAAAAACACAAAAGTTAGCAAACGCGACTGCTATTACTACATTATAATAATCATTATTAATAAGCGTTGCTGACGCAATTGGTATCGTTTTTTTTCGACATTTTCCATATCCGTAGTTTTCCGGTATCGCATAGGTACTATATATGAACTATTGTACGTTAATGAAAACATTTCAAAAACACAAAAGTTAGCAAACGCGACTGCTATTACTACATTATAATAATCATTATTAATAAGCGTTGCTGACGCAATTGGTATCGTTTTTCTCGACATTTTCCATATCCGTAGTTTTCCGGTATCGCATAGGTACTATATATGAACTATTGTACGTTAATGAAAACATTTCAAAAACACAAAAGTTAGCAAACGCGACTGCTATTACTACATTATAATAATCATTATTAATAAGCGTTGCTGACGCAATTGGTATCGTTTTCTTCCACATTTTCCATATCCGTAGTTTTCCGGTATCGCATAGGTACTATATATGAACTATTGTACGTTAATGAAAACATTTCAAAAACACAAAAGTTAGCAAACGCGACTGCTATTACTACATTATAATAATCATTATTAATAAGCGTTGCTGACGCAATTGGTATCGTTTTTCTCGACATTTTCCATATCCGTAGTTTTCCGGTATCGCATAGGTACTATATATGAACTATTGTACGTTAATGAAAACATTTCAAAAACACAAAAGTTAGCAAACGCGACTGCTATTACTACATTATAATAATCATTATTAATAAGCGTTGCTGACGCAATTGGTATCGTTTTTCTCGACATTTTCCATATCCGTAGTTTTCCGGTATCGCATAGGTACTATATATGAACTATTGTACGTTAATGAAAACATTTCAAAAACACAAAAGTTAGCAAACGCGACTGCTATTACTACATTATAATAATCATTATTAATAAGCGTTGCTGACGCAATTGGTATCGTTTTTCTCGACATTTTCCATATCCGTAGTTTTCCGGTATCGCATAGGTACTATATATGAACTATTGTACGTTAATGAAAACATTTCAAAAACACAAAAGTTAGCAAACGCGACTGCTATTACTACATTATAATAATCATTATTAATAAGCGTTGCTGACGCAATTGGTATCGTTTTTCTCGACATTTTCCATATCCGTAGTTTTCCGGTATCGCATAGGTACTATATATGAACTATTGTACGTTAATGAAAACATTTCAAAAACACAAAAGTTAGCAAACGCGACTGCTATTACTACATTATAATAATCATTATTAATAAGCGTTGCTGACGCAATTGGTATCGTTTTTCTCGACATTTTCCATATCCGTAGTTTTCCGGTATCGCATAGGTACTATATATGAACTATTGTACGTTAATGAAAACATTTCAAAAACACAAAAGTTAGCAAACGCGACTGCTATTACTACATTATAATAATCATTATTAATAAGCGTTGCTGACGCAATTGGTATCGTTTTTCTCGACATTTTCCATATCCGTAGTTTTCCGGTATCGCATAGGTACTATATATGAACTATTGTACGTTAATGAAAACATTTCAAAAACACAAAAGTTAGCAAACGCGACTGCTATTACTACATTATAATAATCATTATTAATAAGCGTTGCTGACGCAATTGGTATCGTTTTTCTCGACATTTTCCATATCCGTAGTTTTCCGGTATCGCATAGGTACTATATATGAACTATTGTACGTTAATGAAAACATTTCAAAAACACAAAAGTTAGCAAACGCGACTGCTATTACTACATTATAATAATCATTATTAATAAGCGTTGCTGACGCAATTGGTATCGTTTTTCTCGACATTTTCCATATCCGTAGTTTTCCGGTATCGCATAGGTACTATATATGAACTATTGTACGTTAATGAAAACATTTCAAAAACACAAAAGTTAGCAAACGCGACTGCTATTACTACATTATAATAATCATTATTAATAAGCGTTGCTGACGCAATTGGTATCGTTTTTCTCGACATTTTCCATATCCGTAGTTTTCCGGTATCGCATAGGTACTATATATGAACTATTGTACGTTAATGAAAACATTTCAAAAACACAAAAGTTAGCAAACGCGACTGCTATTACTACATTATAATAATCATTATTAATAAGCGTTGCTGACGCAATTGGTATCGTTTTTCTCGACATTTTCCATATCCGTAGTTTTCCGGTATCGCATAGGTACTATATATGAACTATTGTACGTTAATGAAAACATTTCAAAAACACAAAAGTTAGCAAACGCGACTGCTATTACTACATTATAATAATCATTATTAATAAGCGTTGCTGACGCAATTGGTATCGTTTTTCTCGACATTTTCCATATCCGTAGTTTTCCGGTATCGCATAGGTACTATATATGAACTATTGTACGTTAATGAAAACATTTCAAAAACACAAAAGTTAGCAAACGCGACTGCTATTACTACATTATAATAATCATTATTAATAAGCGTTGCTGACGCAATTGGTATCGTTTTTCTCGACATTTTCCATATCCGTAGTTTTCCGGTATCGCATAGGTACTATATATGAACTATTGTACGTTAATGAAAACATTTCAAAAACACAAAAGTTAGCAAACGCGACTGCTATTACTACATTATAATAATCATTATTAATAAGCGTTGCTGACGCAATTGGTATCGTTTTTCTCGACATTTTCCATATCCGTAGTTTTCCGGTATCGCATAGGTACTATATATGAACTATTGTACGTTAATGAAAACATTTCAAAAACACAAAAGTTAGCAAACGCGACTGCTATTACTACATTATAATAATCATTATTAATAAGCGTTGCTGACGCAATTGGTATCGTTTTTCTCGACATTTTCCATATCCGTAGTTTTCCGGTATCGCATAGGTACTATATATGAACTATTGTACGTTAATGAAAACATTTCAAAAACACAAAAGTTAGCAAACGCGACTGCTATTACTACATTATAATAATCATTATTAATAAGCGTTGCTGACGCAATTGGTATCGTTTTTCTCGACATTTTCCATATCCGTAGTTTTCCGGTATCGCATAGGTACTATATATGAACTATTGTACGTTAATGAAAACATTTCAAAAACACAAAAGTTAGCAAACGCGACTGCTATTACTACATTATAATAATCATTATTAATAAGCGTTGCTGACGCAATTGGTATCGTTTTTCTCGACATTTTCCATATCCGTAGTTTTCCGGTATCGCATAGGTACTATATATGAACTATTGTACGTTAATGAAAACATTTCAAAAACACAAAGTTAGCAAACGCGACTGCTATTACTACATTATAATAATCATTATTAATAAGCGTTGCTGACGCAATTGGTATCGTTTTTCTCGACATTTTCCATATCCGTAGTTTTCCGGTATCGCATAGGTACTATATATGAACTATTGTACGTTAATGAAAACATTTCAAAAACACAAAAGTTAGCAAACGCGACTGCTATTACTACATTATAATAATCATTATTAATAAGCGTTGCTGACGCAATTGGTATCGTTTTTCTCGACATTTTCCATATCCGTAGTTTTCCGGTATCGCATAGGTACTATATATGAACTATTGTACGTTAATGAAAACATTTCAAAAACACAAAAGTTAGCAAACGCGACTGCTATTACTACATTATAATAATCATTATTAATAAGCGTTGCTGACGCAATTGGTATCGTTTTTCTCGACATTTTCCATATCCGTAGTTTTCCGGTATCGCATAGGTACTATATATGAACTATTGTACGTTAATGAAAACATTTCAAAAACACAAAAGTTAGCAAACGCGACTGCTATTACTACATTATAATAATCATTATTAATAAGCGTTGCTGACGCAATTGGTATCGTTTTTCTCGACATTTTCCATATCCGTAGTTTTCCGGTATCGCATAGGTACTATATATGAACTATTGTACGTTAATGAAAACATTTCAAAAACACAAAAGTTAGCAAACGCGACTGCTATTACTACATTATAATAATCATTATTAATAAGCGTTGCTGACGCAATTGGTATCGTTTTTCTCGACATTTTCCATATCCGTAGTTTTCCGGTATCGCATAGGTACTATATATGAACTATTGTACGTTAATGAAAACATTTCAAAAACACAAAAGTTAGCAAACGCGACTGCTATTACTACATTATAATAATCATTATTAATAAGCGTTGCTGACGCAATTGGTATCGTTTTTCTCGACATTTTCCATATCCGTAGTTTTCCGGTATCGCATAGGTACTATATATGAACTATTGTACGTTAATGAAAACATTTCAAAAACACAAAAGTTAGCAAACGCGACTGCTATTACTACATTATAATAATCATTATTAATAAGCGTTGCTGACGCAATTGGTATCGTTTTTCTCGACATTTTCCATATCCGTAGTTTTCCGGTATCGCATAGGTACTATATATGAACTATTGTACGTTAATGAAAACATTTCAAAAACACAAAAGTTAGCAAACGCGACTGCTATTACTACATTATAATAATCATTATTAATAAGCGTTGCTGACGCAATTGGTATCGTTTTTCTCGACATTTTCCATATCCGTAGTTTTCCGGTATCGCATAGGTACTATATATGAACTATTGTACGTTAACGAAAACATTTCAAAACACTAAAGTTAGAAAACGCGACTGCTATTACTACATTATAATAATCATTATTAATAAGCGTTGCTGACGCAATTGGTTTCGTTTTTCTCGAGATTTTTCATATCCGTAGTTTTTCGGTATCGCATAGGTACTATATATGAAGTATTGTACGTTAATGAAAACATTTCAAAAACAAAAAAGTTGGCAAACGCGACTGCTATTACTACATTATAATAATCATTATTAATAAGCGTTGCTGACGCAATTGGTTTCGTTTTTCTCGACATTTTCCATATCCGTAGTTTTCCGGTATCGCATAGGTACTACATATGAACTATTGTACGTTAATGAAAACATTTCAAAAACACAAAAGTTAGCAAACCGACTGCTATTACTACATTAAAATAATCATTATTAATAAGCGTTGCTGACGCAATTGGTATCGTTTTTCTCGACATTTTCCATATCCGTAGTTTTCCGGTATCGCATAGGTACAATATATAAACTATTGTACGTTAATGAAAACATTTCAAAAACACAAAAGTTAGCAAACGCGACTGCTATTACTACATTATAATAATCATTATTAATAAGCGTTGCTGACGCAATTGGTATCGTTTTTCTCGACATTCTCCATATCCGTAGTTTTCCGGTATCGCATAGGTACTATATATGAACTATTGTACGTTAATGAAAACATTTCAAAAACACAAAAGTTAGCAAACGCGACTGCTATTACTACATTATAATAATCATTATTAATAAGCGTTGCTGACGCAATTGGTATCGTTTTTCTCGACATTTTCCATATCCGTAGTTTTCCGGTATCGCATAGGTACTATATATGAACTATTGTACGTTAATGAAAACATTTCAAAAACACAAAAGTTAGCAAACGCGACTGCTATTACTACATTATAATAATCATTATTAATAAGCGTTGCTGACGCAATTGGTATCGTTTTTCTCGACATTTTCCATATCCGTAGTTTTCCGGTATCGCATAGGTACTATATATGAACTATTGTACGTTAATGAAAACATTTCAAAAACACAAAAGTTAGCAAACGCGACTGCTATTACTACATTATAATAATCATTATTAATAAGCGTTGCTGACGCAATTGGTTTCGTTTTTCTCGACATTTTCCATATCCGTAGTTTTCCGGTATCGCATAGGTACTATATATGAACTATTGTACGTTAATGAAAACATTTCAATAACACAAAAGTTAGCAAACGCGACTGCTATTACTACATTATAATAATCATTATTAATAAGCGTTGCTGACGCAATTGGTATCGTTTTTCTCGACATTTTCCATATCCGTAGTTTTCCGGTATCGCATAGGTACTATATATAAACTATTGTACGTTAATGAAAACATTTCAAAAACACAAAAGTTAGCAAACGCGACTGCTATTACTACATTATAATAATCATTATTAATAAGCGTTGCTGATGCAATTGGTATCGTTTTTCTCGACATTTTCCATATCCGTAGTTTTCCGGTATCGCATAGGTACTATATATGAACTATTGTACGTTAATGAAAACATTTCAAAAACACAAAAGTTAGCAAACGCGACTGCTATTACTACATTATAATAATCATTATTAATAAGCGTTGCTGACGCAATTGGTATTGTTTTTCTCGACATTTTCCATATCCGTAGTTTTCCGGTATCGCATAGGTACTATATATGAACTATTGTACGTTAATGAAAACATTTCAAAAACACAAAAGTTAGCAAACGCGACTGCTATTACTACATTATAATAATCATTATTAATAAGCGTTGCTGACGCAATTGGTATCGTTTTTCTCGACATTTTCCATATCCGTAGTTTTCCGGTATCGCATAGGTACTATATATGAACTATTGTACGTTAATGAAAACATTTCAAAAACACAAAGTTAGCAAACGCGACTGCTATTACTACATTATAATAATCATTATTAATAAGCGTTGCTGACGCAATTGGTATCGTTTTTCTTGACATTTTCCATATCCGTAGTTTTCCGGTATCGCATAGGTACTATATATGAACTATTGTACGTTAATGAAAACATTTCAAAAACACAAAAGTTAGCAAACGCGACTGCTATTACTACATTATAATAATCATTATTAATAAGCGTTGCTGACGCAATTGGTATCGTTTTTCTCGACATTTTCCATATCCGTAGTTTTCCGGTATCGCATAGGTACTATATATGAACTATTGTACGTTAATGAAAACATTTCAAAAACACAAAAGTTAGCAAACGCGACTGCTATTACTACATTATAATAATCATTATTAATAAGCGTTGCTGACGCAATTGGTATCGTTTTTCTCGACATTTTCCATATCCGTAGTTTTCCGGTATCGCATAGGTACTATATATGAACTATTGTACGTTAATGAAAACATTTCAAAAACACAAAGTTAGCAAACGCGACTGCTATTACTACATTATAATAATCATTATTAATAAGCGTTGCTGACGCAATTGGTATCGTTTTTCTCGACATTTTCCATATCCGTAGTTTTCCGGTATCGCATAGGTACTATATATGAACTATTGTACGTTAATGAAAACATTTCAAAACACAAAAGTTAGCAAACGCGACTGCTATTACTACATTATAATAATCATTATTAATAAGCGTTGCTGACGCAATTGGTATCGTTTTTCTCGACATTTTCCATATCCGTAGTTTTCCGGTATCGCATAGGTACTATATATGAACTATTGTACGTTAATGAAAACATTTCAAAAACACAAAAGTTAGCAAACGCGACTGCTATTACTACATTATAATAATCATTATTAATAAGCGTTGCTGACGCAATTGGTATCGTTTTTCTCGACATTTTCCATATCCGTAGTTTTCCGGTATCGCATAGGTACTATATATGAACTATTGTACGTTAATGAAAACATTTCAAAAACACAAAAGTTAGCAAACGCGACTGCTATTACTACATTATAATAATCATTATTAATAAGCGTTGCTGACGCAATTGGTATCGTTTTTCTCGACATTTTCCATATCCGTAGTTTTCCGGTATCGCATAGGTACTATATATGAACTATTGTACGTTAATGAAAACATTTCAAAAACACAAAAGTTAGCAAACGCGACTGCTATTACTACATTATAATAATCATTATTAATAAGCGTTGCTGACGCAATTGGTATCGTTTTTCTCGACATTTTCCATATCCGTAGTTTTCCGGTATCGCATAGGTACTATATATGAACTATTGTACGTTAATGAAAACATTTCAAAAACACAAAAGTTAGCAAACGCGACTGCTATTACTACATTATAATAATCATTATTAATAAGCGTTGCTGACGCAATTGGTATCGTTTTTCTCGACATTTTCCATATCCGTAGTTTTCCGGTATCGCATAGGTACTATATATGAACTATTGTACGTTAATGAAAACATTTCAAAAACACAAAAGTTAGCAAACGCGACTGCTATTACTACATTATAATAATCATTATTAATAAGCGTTGCTGACGCAATTGGTATCGTTTTTCTCGACATTTTCCATATCCGTAGTTTTCCGGTATCGCATAGGTACTATATATGAACTATTGTACGTTAATGAAAACATTTCAAAAACACAAAAGTTAGCAAACGCGACTGCTATTACTACATTATAATAATCATTATTAATAAGCGTTGCTGACGCAATTGGTATCGTTTTTCTCGACATTTTCCATATCCGTAGTTTTCCGGTATCGCATAGGTACTATATATGAACTATTGTACGTTAATGAAAACATTTCAAAAACACAAAAGTTAGCAAACGCGACTGCTATTACTACATTATAATAATCATTATTAATAAGCGTTGCTGACGCAATTGGTATCGTTTTTCTCGACATTTTCCATATCCGTAGTTTTCCGGTATCGCATAGGTACTATATATGAACTATTGTACGTTAATGAAAACATTTCAAAAACACAAAAGTTAGCAAACGCGACTGCTATTACTACATTATAATAATCATTATTAATAAGCGTTGCTGACGCAATTGGTATCGTTTTTCTCGACATTTTCCATATCCGTAGTTTTCCGGTATCGCATAGGTACTATATATGAACTATTGTACGTTAATGAAAACATTTCAAAAACACAAAAGTTAGCAAACGCGACTGCTATTACTACATTATAATAATCATTATTAATAAGCGTTGCTGACGCAATTGGTATCGTTTTTCTCGACATTTTCCATATCCGTAGTTTTCCGGTATCGCATAGGTACTATATATGAACTATTGTACGTTAATGAAAACATTTCAAAAACACAAAAGTTAGCAAACGCGACTGCTATTACTACATTATAATAATCATTATTAATAAGCGTTGCTGACGCAATTGGTATCGTTTTTCTCGACATTTTCCATATCCGTAGTTTTCCGGTATCGCATAGGTACTATATATGAACTATTGTACGTTAATGAAAACATTTCAAAAACACAAAAGTTAGCAAACGCGACTGCTATTACTACATTATAATAATCATTATTAATAAGCGTTGCTGACGCAATTGGTATCGTTTTTCTCGACATTTTCCATATCCGTAGTTTTCCGGTATCGCATAGGTACTATATATGAACTATTGTACGTTAATGAAAACATTTCAAAAACACAAAAGTTAGCAAACGCGACTGCTATTACTACATTATAATAATCATTATTAATAAGCGTTGCTGACGCAATTGGTATCGTTTTTCTCGACATTTTCCATATCCGTAGTTTTCCGGTATCGCATAGGTACTATATATGAACTATTGTACGTTAATGAAAACATTTCAAAAACACAAAAGTTAGCAAACGCGACTGCTATTACTACATTATAATAATCATTATTAATAAGCGTTGCTGACGCAATTGGTATCGTTTTTCTCGACATTTTCCATATCCGTAGTTTTCCGGTATCGCATAGGTACTATATATGAACTATTGTACGTTAATGAAAACATTTCAAAAACACAAAAGTTAGCAAACGCGACTGCTATTACTACATTATAATAATCATTATTAATAAGCGTTGCTGACGCAATTGGTATCGTTTTTCTCGACATTTTCCATATCCGTAGTTTTCCGGTATCGCATAGGTACTATATATGAACTATTGTACGTTAATGAAAACATTTCAAAAACACAAAAGTTAGCAAACGCGACTGCTATTACTACATTATAATAATCATTATTAATAAGCGTTGCTGACGCAATTGGTATCGTTTTTCTCGACATTTTCCATATCCGTAGTTTTCCGGTATCGCATAGGTACTATATATGAACTATTGTACGTTAATGAAAACATTTCAAAAACACAAAAGTTAGCAAACGCGACTGCTATTACTACATTATAATAATCATTATTAATAAGCGTTGCTGACGCAATTGGTATCGTTTTTCTCGACATTTTCCATATCCGTAGTTTTCCGGTATCGCATAGGTACTATATATGAACTATTGTACGTTAATGAAAACATTTCAAAAACACAAAAGTTAGCAAACGCGACTGCTATTACTACATTATAATAATCATTATTAATAAGCGTTGCTGACGCAATTGGTATCGTTTTTCTCGACATTTTCCATATCCGTAGTTTTCCGGTATCGCATAGGTACTATATATGAACTATTGTACGTTAATGAAAACATTTCAAAAACACAAAAGTTAGCAAACGCGACTGCTATTACTACATTATAATAATCATTATTAATAAGCGTTGCTGACGCAATTGGTATCGTTTTTCTCGACATTTTCCATATCCGTAGTTTTCCGGTATCGCATAGGTACTATATATGAACTATTGTACGTTAATGAAAACATTTCAAAAACACAAAAGTTAGCAAACGCGACTGCTATTACTACATTATAATAATCATTATTAATAAGCGTTGCTGACGCAATTGGTATCGTTTTTCTCGACATTTTCCATATCCGTAGTTTTCCGGTATCGCATAGGTACTATATATGAACTATTGTACGTTAATGAAAACATTTCAAAAACACAAAAGTTAGCAAACGCGACTGCTATTACTACATTATAATAATCATTATTAATAAGCGTTGCTGACGCAATTGGTATCGTTTTTCTCGACATTTTCCATATCCGTAGTTTTCCGGTATCGCATAGGTACTATATATGAACTATTGTACGTTAATGAAAACATTTCAAAAACACAAAAGTTAGCAAACGCGACTGCTATTACTACATTATAATAATCATTATTAATAAGCGTTGCTGACGCAATTGGTATCGTTTTTCTCGACATTTTCCATATCCGTAGTTTTCCGGTATCGCATAGGTACTATATATGAACTATTGTACGTTAATGAAAACATTTCAAAAACACAAAAGTTAGCAAACGCGACTGCTATTACTACATTATAATAATCATTATTAATAAGCGTTGCTGACGCAATTGGTATCGTTTTTCTCGACATTTTCCATATCCGTAGTTTTCCGGTATCGCATAGGTACTATATATGAACTATTGTACGTTAATGAAAACATTTCAAAAACACAAAAGTTAGCAAACGCGACTGCTATTACTACATTATAATAATCATTATTAATAAGCGTTGCTGACGCAATTGGTATCGTTTTTCTCGACATTTTCCATATCCGTAGTTTTCCGGTATCGCATAGGTACTATATATGAACTATTGTACGTTAATGAAAACATTTCAAAAACACAAAAGTTAGCAAACGCGACTGCTATTACTACATTATAATAATCATTATTAATAAGCGTTGCTGACGCAATTGGTATCGTTTTTCTCGACATTTTCCATATCCGTAGTTTTCCGGTATCGCATAGGTACTATATATGAACTATTGTACGTTAATGAAAACATTTCAAAAACACAAAAGTTAGCAAACGCGACTGCTATTACTACATTATAATAATCATTATTAATAAGCGTTGCTGACGCAATTGGTATCGTTTTTCTCGACATTTTCCATATCCGTAGTTTTCCGGTATCGCATAGGTACTATATATGAACTATTGTACGTTAATGAAAACATTTCAAAAACACAAAAGTTAGCAAACGCGACTGCTATTACTACATTATAATAATCATTATTAATAAGCGTTGCTGACGCAATTGGTATCGTTTTTCTCGACATTTTCCATATCCGTAGTTTTCCGGTATCGCATAGGTACTATATATGAACTATTGTACGTTAATGAAAACATTTCAAAAACACAAAAGTTAGCAAACGCGACTGCTATTACTACATTATAATAATCATTATTAATAAGCGTTGCTGACGCAATTGGTATCGTTTTTCTCGACATTTTCCATATCCGTAGTTTTCCGGTATCGCATAGGTACTATATATGAACTATTGTACGTTAATGAAAACATTTCAAAAACACAAAAGTTAGCAAACGCGACTGCTATTACTACATTATAATAATCATTATTAATAAGCGTTGCTGACGCAATTGGTATCGTTTTTCTCGACATTTTCCATATCCGTAGTTTTCCGGTATCGCATAGGTACTATATATGAACTATTGTACGTTAATGAAAACATTTCAAAAACACAAAAGTTAGCAAACGCGACTGCTATTACTACATTATAATAATCATTATTAATAAGCGTTGCTGACGCAATTGGTTTCGTTTTTCTCGACATTTTCCATATCCGTAGTTTTCCGGTATTGCATAGGTACTATATATGAACTATTGTACGTTAATAAACACATTTCAAAAACACAAAAGTTAGCAAACGCGACTGCTATTACTACATTATAATAATCATTATTAATAAGCGTTGCTGACGCAATTGGTATCGTTTTTCTCGACATTTTCCATATCCGTAGTTTTCCGGTATCGCATAGGTACTATATATGAACTATTGTACGTTAATGAAAACATTTCAAAAACACAAAAGTTAGCAAACGCGACTGCTATTACTACATTATAATAATCATTATTAATAAGCGTTGCTGACGCAATTGGTATCGTTTTTCTCGACATTTTCCATATCCGTAGTTTTCCGGTATCGCATAGGTACTATATATGAACTATTGTACGTTAATGAAAACATTTCAAAAACACAAAAGTTAGCAAACGCGACTGCTATTACTACATTATAATAATCATTATTAATAAGCGTTGCTGACGCAATTGGTATCGTTTTTCTCGACATTTTCCATATCCGTAGTTTTCCGGTATCGCATAGGTACTATATATGAACTATTGTACGTTAATGAAAACATTTCAAAAACACAAAAGTTAGCAAACGCGACTGCTATTACTACATTATAATAATCATTATTAATAAGCGTTGCTGACGCAATTGGTATCGTTTTTCTCGACATTTTCCATATCCGTAGTTTTCCGGTATCGCATAGGTACTATATATGAACTATTGTACGTTAATGAAAACATTTCAAAAACACAAAAGTTAGCAAACGCGACTGCTATTACTACATTATAATAATCATTATTAATAAGCGTTGCTGACGCAATTGGTTTCGTTTTTCTCGACATTTTCCATATCCGTAGTTTTCCGGTATCGCATAGGTACTATATATGAACTATTGTACGTTAATAAACACATTTCAAAAACACAAAAGTTAGCAAACGCGACTGCTATTACTACATTATAATAATCATTATTAATAAGCGTTGCTGACGCAATTGGTATCGTTTTTCTCGACATTTTCCATATCCGTAGTTTTCCGGTATCGCATAGGTACTATATATGAACTATTGTACGTTAATGAAAACATTTCAAAAACACAAAAGTTAGCAAACGCGACTGCTATTACTACATTATAATAATCATTATTAATAAGCGTTGCTGACGCAATTGGTATCGTTTTTCTCGACATTTTCCATATCCGTAGTTTTCCGGTATCGCATAGGTACTATATATGAACTATTGTACGTTAATGAAAACATTTCAAAAACACAAAAGTTAGCAAACGCGACTGCTATTACTACATTATAATAATCATTATTAATAAGCGTTGCTGACGCAATTGGTATCGTTTTTCTCGATATTTTCCATATCCGTAGTTTTCCGCTATCGCATAGATACTATATATGAACTATTGTACGTTAATGAAAACTTTTCAAAAACACAAAAGTTATCAAACGCGACTGCTATTACTGTATTATAATAATCATTATTAATAAGCGTTGCTGACGCAATTGGTTTCGTTTTTCTCGACATTTTCCATATCCGTAGTTTTCCGGTATTGCATAGGTACTATATATGAACTATTGTACGTTAATAAACACATTTCAAAAACACAAAAGTTAGCAAACGCGACTGCTATTACTACATTATAATAATCATTATTAATAAGCGTTGCTGACGCAATTGGTTTCGTTTTTCTCGACATTTTCCATATCCGTAGTTTTCCGGTATCGCATAGGTACTATATATGAACTATTGTACGTTAATGAAAACATTTCAAAAACACAAAAGTTAGCAAACGCGACTGCTATTACTACATTATAATAATCATTATTAATAAGCGTTGCTGACGCAATTGGTATCGTTTTTCTCGACATTTTCCATATCCGTAGTTTTCCGGTATCGCATAGGTACTATATATGAACTATTGTACGTTAATGAAAACATTTCAAAAACACAAAAGTTAGCAAACGCGACTGCTATTACTACATTATAATAATCATTATTAATAAGCGTTGCTGACGCAATTGGTATCGTTTTTCTCGACATTTTCCATATCCGTAGTTTTCCGGTATCGCATAGGTACTATATATGAACTATTGTACGTTAATGAAAACATTTCAAAAACACAAAAGTTAGCAAACGCGACTGCTATTACTACATTATAATAATCATTATTAATAAGCGTTGCTGACGCAATTGGTTTCGTTTTTCTCGACATTTTCCATATCCGTAGTTTTCCGGTATCGCATAGGTACTATATATGAACTATTGTACGTTAATGAAAACATTTCAAAAACACAAAAGTTAGCAAACGCGACTGCTATTACTACATTATAATAATCATTATTAATAAGCGTTGCTGACGCAATTGGTATCGTTTTTCTCGACATTTTCCATATCCGTAGTTTTCCGGTATCGCATAGGTACTATATATGAACTATTGTACGTTAATGAAAACATTTCAAAAACACAAAAGTTAGCAAACGCGACTGCTATTACTACATTATAATAATCATTATTAATAAGCGTTGCTGACGCAATTGGTATCGTTTTTCTCGACATTTTCCATATCCGTAGTTTTCCGGTATCGCATAGGTACTATATATGAACTATTGTACGTTAATGAAAACATTTCAAAAACACAAAAGTTAGCAAACGCGACTGCTATTACTACATTATAATAATCATTATTAATAAGCGTTGCTGACGCAATTGGTATCGTTTTTCTCGACATTTTCCATATCCGTAGTTTTCCGGTATCGCATAGGTACTATATATGAACTATTGTACGTTAATGAAAACATTTCAAAAACACAAAAGTTAGCAAACGCGACTGCTATTACTACATTATAATAATCATTATTAATAAGCGTTGCTGACGCAATTGGTATCGTTTTTCTCGACATTTTCCATATCCGTAGTTTTCCGGTATCGCATAGGTACTATATATGAACTATTGTACGTTAATGAAAACATTTCAAAAACACAAAAGTTAGCAAACGCGACTGCTATTACTACATTATAATAATCATTATTAATAAGCGTTGCTGACGCAATTGGTATCGTTTTTCTCGACATTTTCCATATCCGTAGTTTTCCGGTATCGCATAGGTACTATATATGAACTATTGTACGTTAATGAAAACATTTCAAAAACACAAAAGTTAGCAAACGCGACTGCTATTACTACATTATAATAATCATTATTAATAAGCGTTGCTGACGCAATTGGTATCGTTTTTCTCGACATTTTCCATATCCGTAGTTTTCCGGTATCGCATAGGTACTATATATGAACTATTGTACGTTAATGAAAACATTTCAAAAACACAAAAGTTAGCAAACGCGACTGCTATTACTACATTATAATAATCATTATTAATAAGCGTTGCTGACGCAATTGGTATCGTTTTTCTCGACATTTTCCATATCCGTAGTTTTCCGGTATCGCATAGGTACTATATATGAACTATTGTACGTTAATGAAAACATTTCAAAAACACAAAAGTTAGCAAACGCGACTGCTATTACTACATTATAATAATCATTATTAATAAGCGTTGCTGACGCAATTGGTATCGTTTTTCTCGACATTTTCCATATCCGTAGTTTTCCGCTATCGCATAGATACTATATATGAACTATTGTACGTTAATGAAAACATTTCAAAAACACAAAAGTTATCAAACGCGACTGCTATTACTGTATTATAATAATCATTATTAATAAGCGTTGCTGACGCAATTGGTTTCGTTTTTCTCGACATTTTCCATATCCGTAGTTTTCCGGTACCGCATAGGTACTATATATGAACTATTGTACGTTAATGAAAACATTTCAAAAACACAAAAGTTAGCAAACGCGACTGCTATTACTACATTATAATAATCATTATTAATAAGCGTTGCTGACGCAATTGGTATCGTTTTTCTCGACATTTTCCATATCCGTAGTTTTCCGGTATCGCATAGGTACTATATATGAACTATTGTACGTTAATGAAAACATTTCAAAAACACAAAAGTTAGCAAACGCGACTGCTATTACTACATTATAATAATCATTATTAATAAGCGTTGCTGACGCAATTGGTATCGTTTTTCTCGACATTTTCCATATCCGTAGTTTTCCGGTATCGCATAGGTACTATATATGAACTATTGTACGTTAATGAAAACATTTCAAAAACACAAAAGTTAGCAAACGCGACTGCTATTACTACATTATAATAATCATTATTAATAAGCGTTGCTGACGCAATTGGTATCGTTTTTCTCGACATTTTCCATATCCGTAGTTTTCCGGTATCGCATAGGTACTATATATGAACTATTGTACGTTAATGAAAACATTTCAAAAACACAAAAGTTAGCAAACGCGACTGCTATTACTACATTATAATAATCATTATTAATAAGCGTTGCTGACGCAATTGGTTTCGTTTTTCTCGACATTTTCCATATCCGTAGTTTTCCGGTATTGCATAGGTACTATATATGAACTATTGTACGTTAATAAACACATTTCAAAAACACAAAAGTTAGCAAACGCGACTGCTATTACTACATTATAATAATCATTATTAATAAGCGTTGCTGACGCAATTGGTATCGTTTTTCTCGACATTTTCCATATCCGTAGTTTTCCGGTATCGCATAGGTACTATATATGAACTATTGTACGTTAATGAAAACATTTCAAAAACACAAAAGTTAGCAAACGCGACTGCTATTACTACATTATAATAATCATTATTAATAAGCGTTGCTGACGCAATTGGTATCGTTTTTCTCGACATTTTCCATATCCGTAGTTTTCCGGTATCGCATAGGTACTATATATGAACTATTGTACGTTAATGAAAACATTTCAAAAACACAAAAGTTAGCAAACGCGACTGCTATTACTACATTATAATAATCATTATTAATAAGCGTTGCTGACGCAATTGGTATCGTTTTTCTCGACATTTTCCATATCCGTAGTTTTCCGGTATCGCATAGGTACTATATATGAACTATTGTACGTTAATGAAAACATTTCAAAAACACAAAAGTTAGCAAACGCGACTGCTATTACTACATTATAATAATCATTATTAATAAGCGTTGCTGACGCAATTGGTATCGTTTTTCTCGACATTTTCCATATCCGTAGTTTTCCGGTATCGCATAGGTACTATATATGAACTATTGTACGTTAATGAAAACATTTCAAAAACACAAAAGTTAGCAAACGCGACTGCTATTACTACATTATAATAATCATTATTAATAAGCGTTGCTGACGCAATTGGTATCGTTTTTCTCGACATTTTCCATATCCGTAGTTTTCCGGTATCGCATAGGTACTATATATGAACTATTGTACGTTAATGAAAACATTTCAAAAACACAAAAGTTAGCAAACGCGACTGCTATTACTACATTATAATAATCATTATTAATAAGCGTTGCTGACGCAATTGGTATCGTTTTTCTCGACATTTTCCATATCCGTAGTTTTCCGGTATCGCATAGGTACTATATATGAACTATTGTACGTTAATGAAAACATTTCAAAAACACAAAAGTTAGCAAACGCGACTGCTATTACTACATTATAATAATCATTATTAATAAGCGTTGCTGACGCAATTGGTATCGTTTTTCTCGACATTTTCCATATCCGTAGTTTTCCGGTATCGCATAGGTACTATATATGAACTATTGTACGTTAATGAAAACATTTCAAAAACACAAAAGTTAGCAAACGCGACTGCTATTACTACATTATAATAATCATTATTAATAAGCGTTGCTGACGCAATTGGTATCGTTTTTCTCGACATTTTCCATATCCGTAGTTTTCCGGTATCGCATAGGTACTATATATGAACTATTGTACGTTAATGAAAACATTTCAAAAACACAAAAGTTAGCAAACGCGACTGCTATTACTACATTATAATAATCATTATTAATAAGCGTTGCTGACGCAATTGGTATCGTTTTTCTCGACATTTTCCATATCCGTAGTTTTCCGGTATCGCATAGGTACTATATATGAACTATTGTACGTTAATGAAAACATTTCAAAAACACAAAAGTTAGCAAACGCGACTGCTATTACTACATTATAATAATCATTATTAATAAGCGTTGCTGACGCAATTGGTTTCGTTTTTCTCGACATTTTCCATATCCGTAGTTTTCCGGTATTGCATAGGTACTATATATGAACTATTGTACGTTAATAAACACATTTCAAAAACACAAAAGTTAGCAAACGCGACTGCTATTACTACATTATAATAATCATTATTAATAAGCGTTGCTGACGCAATTGGTTTCGTTTTTCTCGACATTTTCCATATCCGTAGTTTTCCGGTATCGCATAGGTACTATATATGAACTATTGTACGTTAATGAAAACATTTCAAAAACACAAAAGTTAGCAAACGCGACTGCTATTACTACATTATAATAATCATTATTAATAAGCGTTGCTGACGCAATTGGTATCGTTTTTCTCGACATTTTCCATATCCGTAGTTTTCCGGTATCGCATAGGTACTATATATGAACTATTGTACGTTAATGAAAACATTTCAAAAACACAAAAGTTAGCAAACGCGACTGCTATTACTACATTATAATAATCATTATTAATAAGCGTTGCTGACGCAATTGGTATCGTTTTTCTCGACATTTTCCATATCCGTAGTTTTCCGGTATCGCATAGGTACTATATATGAACTATTGTACGTTAATGAAAACATTTCAAAAACACAAAAGTTAGCAAACGCGACTGCTATTACTACATTATAATAATCATTATTAATAAGCGTTGCTGACGCAATTGGTATCGTTTTTCTCGACATTTTCCATATCCGTAGTTTTCCGGTATCGCATAGGTACTATATATGAACTATTGTACGTTAATGAAAACATTTCAAAAACACAAAAGTTAGCAAACGCGACTGCTATTACTACATTATAATAATCATTATTAATAAGCGTTGCTGACGCAATTGGTATCGTTTTTCTCGACATTTTCCATATCCGTAGTTTTCCGGTATCGCATAGGTACTATATATGAACTATTGTACGTTAATGAAAACATTTCAAAAACACAAAAGTTAGCAAACGCGACTGCTATTACTACATTATAATAATCATTATTAATAAGCGTTGCTGACGCAATTGGTATCGTTTTTCTCGACATTTTCCATATCCGTAGTTTTCCGGTATCGCATAGGTACTATATATGAACTATTGTACGTTAATGAAAACATTTCAAAAACACAAAAGTTAGCAAACGCGACTGCTATTACTACATTATAATAATCATTATTAATAAGCGTTGCTGACGCAATTGGTATCGTTTTTCTCGACATTTTCCATATCCGTAGTTTTCCGGTATCGCATAGGTACTATATATGAACTATTGTACGTTAATGAAAACATTTCAAAAACACAAAAGTTAGCAAACGCGACTGCTATTACTACATTATAATAATCATTATTAATAAGCGTTGCTGACGCAATTGGTATCGTTTTTCTCGACATTTTCCATATCCGTAGTTTTCCGGTATCGCATAGGTACTATATATGAACTATTGTACGTTAATGAAAACATTTCAAAAACACAAAAGTTAGCAAACGCGACTGCTATTACTACATTATAATAATCATTATTAATAAGCGTTGCTGACGCAATTGGTATCGTTTTTCTCGACATTTTCCATATCCGTAGTTTTCCGGTATCGCATAGGTACTATATATGAACTATTGTACGTTAATGAAAACATTTCAAAAACACAAAAGTTAGCAAACGCGACTGCTATTACTACATTATAATTATCATTATTAATAAGCGTTGCTGACGCAATTGGTATCGTTTTTCTCGACATTTTCCATATCCGTAGTTTTTCGCTATCGCATAGATACTATATATGAACTATTGTACGTTAACGAAAACTTTTCAAAAACACAAAAGTTATCAAACGCGACTGCTATTACTGTATTATAATAATCATTATTAATAAGCGTTGCTGACGCAATTGGTTTCGTTTTTCTCGACATTTTCCATATCCGTAGTTTTCCGGTATTGCATAGGTACTATATATGAACTATTGTACGTTAATAAACACATTTCAAAAACACAAAAGTTAGCAAACGCGACTGCTATTACTACATTATAATAATCATTATTAATAAGCGTTGCTGACGCAATTGGTTTCGTTTTTCTCGACATTTTCCATATCCGTAGTTTTCCGGTATCGCATAGGTACTATATATGAACTATTGTACGTTAATGAAAACATTTCAAAAACACAAAAGTTAGCAAACGCGACTGCTATTACTACATTATAATAATCATTATTAATAAGCGTTGCTGACGCAATTGGTATCGTTTTTCTCGACATTTTCCATATCCGTAGTTTTCCGGTATCGCATAGGTACTATATATGAACTATTGTACGTTAATGAAAACATTTCAAAAACACAAAAGTTAGCAAACGCGACTGCTATTACTACATTATAATAATCATTATTAATAAGCGTTGCTGACGCAATTGGTATCGTTTTTCTCGACATTTTCCATATCCGTAGTTTTCCGGTATCGCATAGGTACTATATATGAACTATTGTACGTTAATGAAAACATTTCAAAAACACAAAAGTTAGCAAACGCGACTGCTATTACTACATTATAATAATCATTATTAATAAGCGTTGCTGACGCAATTGGTATCGTTTTTCTCGACATTTTCCATATCCGTAGTTTTCCGGTATCGCATAGGTACTATATATGAACTATTGTACGTTAATGAAAACATTTCAAAAACACAAAAGTTAGCAAACGCGACTGCTATTACTACATTATAATAATCATTATTAATAAGCGTTGCTGACGCAATTGGTATCGTTTTTCTCGACATTTTCCATATCCGTAGTTTTCCGGTATCGCATAGGTACTATATATGAACTATTGTACGTTAATGAAAACATTTCAAAAACACAAAAGTTAGCAAACGCGACTGCTATTACTACATTATAATAATCATTATTAATAAGCGTTGCTGACGCAATTGGTATCGTTTTTCTCGACATTTTCCATATCCGTAGTTTTCCGGTATCGCATAGGTACTATATATGAACTATTGTACGTTAATGAAAACATTTCAAAAACACAAAAGTTAGCAAACGCGACTGCTATTACTACATTATAATAATCATTATTAATAAGCGTTGCTGACGCAATTGGTATCGTTTTTCTCGACATTTTCCATATCCGTAGTTTTCCGGTATCGCATAGGTACTATATATGAACTATTGTACGTTAATGAAAACATTTCAAAAACACAAAAGTTAGCAAACGCGACTGCTATTACTACATTATAATAATCATTATTAATAAGCGTTGCTGACGCAATTGGTATCGTTTTTCTCGACATTTTCCATATCCGTAGTTTTCCGGTATCGCATAGGTACTATATATGAACTATTGTACGTTAATGAAAACATTTCAAAAACACAAAAGTTAGCAAACGCGACTGCTATTACTACATTATAATAATCATTATTAATAAGCGTTGCTGACGCAATTGGTATCGTTTTTCTCGACATTTTCCATATCCGTAGTTTTCCGGTATCGCATAGGTACTATATATGAACTATTGTACGTTAATGAAAACATTTCAAAAACACAAAAGTTAGCAAACGCGACTGCTATTACTACATTATAATAATCATTATTAATAAGCGTTGCTGACGCAATTGGTATCGTTTTTCTCGACATTTTCCATATCCGTAGTTTTCCGGTATCGCATAGGTACTATATATGAACTATTGTACGTTAATGAAAACATTTCAAAAACACAAAAGTTAGCAAACGCGACTGCTATTACTACATTATAATAATCATTATTAATAAGCGTTGCTGACGCAATTGGTTTCGTTTTTCTCGACATTTTCCATATCCGTAGTTTTCCGGTATCGCATAGGTACTATATATGAACTATTGTACGTTAATAAACACATTTCAAAAACACAAAAGTTAGCAAACGCGACTGCTATTACTACATTATAATAATCATTATTAATAAGCGTTGCTGACGCAATTGGTTTCGTTTTTCTCGACATTTTCCATATCCGTAGTTTTCCGGTATCGCATAGGTACTATATATGAACTATTGTACGTTAATGAAAACATTTCAAAAACACAAAAGTTAGCAAACGCGACTGCTATTACTACATTATAATAATCATTATTAATAAGCGTTGCTGACGCAATTGGTATCGTTTTTCTCGACATTTTCCATATCCGTAGTTTTCCGGTATCGCATAGGTACTATATATGAACTATTGTACGTTAATGAAAACATTTCAAAAACACAAAAGTTAGCAAACGCGACTGCTATTACTACATTATAATAATCATTATTAATAAGCGTTGCTGACGCAATTGGTTTCGTTTTTCTCGACATTTTCCATATCCGTAGTTTTCCGGTATCGCATAGGTACTATATATGAACTATTGTACGTTAATGAAAACATTTCAAAAACACAAAAGTTAGCAAACGCGACTGCTATTACTACATTATAATAATCATTATTAATAAGCGTTGCTGACGCAATTGGTATCGTTTTTCTCGACATTTTCCATATCCGTAGTTTTCCGGTATCGCATAGGTACTATATATGAACTATTGTACGTTAATGAAAACATTTCAAAAACACAAAAGTTAGCAAACGCGACTGCTATTACTACATTATAATAATCATTATTAATAAGCGTTGCTGACGCAATTGGTATCGTTTTTCTCGACATTTTCCATATCCGTAGTTTTCCGGTATCGCATAGGTACTATATATGAACTATTGTACGTTAATGAAAACATTTCAAAAACACAAAAGTTAGCAAACGCGACTGCTATTACTACATTATAATAATCATTATTAATAAGCGTTGCTGACGCAATTGGTATCGTTTTTCTCGACATTTTCCATATCCGTAGTTTTCCGGTATCGCATAGGTACTATATATGAACTATTGTACGTTAATGAAAACATTTCAAAAACACAAAAGTTAGCAAACGCGACTGCTATTACTACATTATAATAATCATTATTAATAAGCGTTGCTGACGCAATTGGTATCGTTTTTCTCGACATTTTCCATATCCGTAGTTTTCCGGTATCGCATAGGTACTATATATGAACTATTGTACGTTAATGAAAACATTTCAAAAACACAAAAGTTAGCAAACGCGACTGCTATTACTACATTATAATAATCATTATTAATAAGCGTTGCTGACGCAATTGGTATCGTTTTTCTCGACATTTTCCATATCCGTAGTTTTCCGGTATCGCATAGGTACTATATATGAACTATTGTACGTTAATGAAAACATTTCAAAAACACAAAAGTTAGCAAACGCGACTGCTATTACTACATTATAATAATCATTATTAATAAGCGTTGCTGACGCAATTGGTATCGTTTTTCTCGACATTTTCCATATCCGTAGTTTTCCGGTATCGCATAGGTACTATATATGAACTATTGTACGTTAATGAAAACATTTCAAAAACACAAAAGTTAGCAAACGCGACTGCTAATACTACATTATAATAATCATTATTAATAAGCGTTGCTGACGCAATTGGTTTCGTTTTTCTCGACATTTTCCATATCCGTAGTTTTCCGGTATCGCATAGGTACTATATATGAACTATTGTACGTTAATGAAAACATTTCAAAAACACAAAAGTTAGCAAACGCGACTGCTATTACTACATTATAATTATCATTATTAATAAGCGTTGCTGACGCAATTGGTATCGTTTTTCTCGACATTTTCCATATCCGTAGTTTTCCGGTATCGCATAGGTACTATATATGAACTATTGTACGTTAACGAAAACTTTTCAAAAACACAAAAGTTATCAAACGCGACTGCTATTACTGTATTATAATAATCATTATTAATAAGCGTTGCTGACGCAATTGGTTTCGTTTTTCTCGACATTTTCCATATCCGTAGTTTTCCGGTACCGCATAGGTACTATATATGAACTATTGTACGTTAATGAAAACATTTCAAAAACACAAAAGTTAGCAAACGCGACTGCTATTACTACATTATAATTATCATTATTAATAAGCGTTGCTGACGCAATTGGTATCGTTTTTCTCGACATTTTCCATATCCGTAGTTTTTCGCTATCGCATAGATACTATATATGAACTATTGTACGTTAACGAAAACTTTTCAAAAACACAAAAGTTATCAAACGCGACTGCTATTACTGTATTATAATAATCATTATTAATAAGCGTTGCTGACGCAATTGGTTTCGTTTTTCTCGACATTTTCCATATCCGTAGTTTTCCGGTATTGCATAGGTACTATATATGAACTATTGTACGTTAATAAACACATTTCAAAAACACAAAAGTTAGCAAACGCGACTGCTATTACTACATTATAATAATCATTATTAATAAGCGTTGCTGACGCAATTGGTTTCGTTTTTCTCGACATTTTCCATATCCGTAGTTTTCCGGTATCGCATAGGTACTATATATGAACTATTGTACGTTAATGAAAACATTTCAAAAACACAAAAGTTAGCAAACGCGACTGCTATTACTACATTATAATAATCATTATTAATAAGCGTTGCTGACGCAATTGGTATCGTTTTTCTCGACATTTTCCATATCCGTAGTTTTCCGGTATCGCATAGGTACTATATATGAACTATTGTACGTTAATGAAAACATTTCAAAAACACAAAAGTTAGCAAACGCGACTGCTATTACTACATTATAATAATCATTATTAATAAGCGTTGCTGACGCAATTGGTATCGTTTTTCTCGACATTTTCCATATCCGTAGTTTTCCGGTATCGCATAGGTACTATATATGAACTATTGTACGTTAATGAAAACATTTCAAAAACACAAAAGTTAGCAAACGCGACTGCTATTACTACATTATAATAATCATTATTAATAAGCGTTGCTGACGCAATTGGTATCGTTTTTCTCGACATTTTCCATATCCGTAGTTTTCCGGTATCGCATAGGTACTATATATGAACTATTGTACGTTAATGAAAACATTTCAAAAACACAAAAGTTAGCAAACGCGACTGCTATTACTACATTATAATAATCATTATTAATAAGCGTTGCTGACGCAATTGGTTTCGTTTTTCTCGACATTTTCCATATCCGTAGTTTTCCGGTATCGCATAGGTACTATATATGAACTATTGTACGTTAATGAAAACATTTCAAAAACACAAAAGTTAGCAAACGCGACTGCTATTACTACATTATAATAATCATTATTAATAAGCGTTGCTGACGCAATTGGTATCGTTTTTCTCGACATTTTCCATATCCGTAGTTTTCCGGTATCGCATAGGTACTATATATGAACTATTGTACGTTAATGAAAACATTTCAAAAACACAAAAGTTAGCAAACGCGACTGCTATTACTACATTATAATAATCATTATTAATAAGCGTTGCTGACGCAATTGGTATCGTTTTTCTCGACATTTTCCATATCCGTAGTTTTCCGGTATCGCATAGGTACTATATATGAACTATTGTACGTTAATGAAAACATTTCAAAAACACAAAAGTTAGCAAACGCGACTGCTATTACTACATTATAATAATCATTATTAATAAGCGTTGCTGACGCAATTGGTATCGTTTTTCTCGACATTTTCCATATCCGTAGTTTTCCGGTATCGCATAGGTACTATATATGAACTATTGTACGTTAATGAAAACATTTCAAAAACACAAAAGTTAGCAAACGCGACTGCTATTACTACATTATAATAATCATTATTAATAAGCGTTGCTGACGCAATTGGTATCGTTTTTCTCGACATTTTCCATATCCGTAGTTTTCCGGTATCGCATAGGTACTATATATGAACTATTGTACGTTAATGAAAACATTTCAAAAACACAAAAGTTAGCAAACGCGACTGCTATTACTACATTATAATAATCATTATTAATAAGCGTTGCTGACGCAATTGGTATCGTTTTTCTCGACATTTTCCATATCCGTAGTTTTCCGGTATCGCATAGGTACTATATATGAACTATTGTACGTTAATGAAAACATTTCAAAAACACAAAAGTTAGCAAACGCGACTGCTATTACTACATTATAATAATCATTATTAATAAGCGTTGCTGACGCAATTGGTATCGTTTTTCTCGACATTTTCCATATCCGTAGTTTTCCGGTATCGCATAGGTACTATATATGAACTATTGTACGTTAATGAAAACATTTCAAAAACACAAAAGTTAGCAAACGCGACTGCTATTACTACATTATAATAATCATTATTAATAAGCGTTGCTGACGCAATTGGTATCGTTTTTCTCGACATTTTCCATATCCGTAGTTTTCCGGTATCGCATAGGTACTATATATGAACTATTGTACGTTAATGAAAACATTTCAAAAACACAAAAGTTAGCAAACGCGACTGCTATTACTACATTATAATAATCATTATTAATAAGCGTTGCTGACGCAATTGGTATCGTTTTTCTCGACATTTTCCATATCCGTAGTTTTCCGGTATCGCATAGGTACTATATATGAACTATTGTACGTTAATGAAAACATTTCAAAAACACAAAAGTTAGCAAACGCGACTGCTATTACTACATTATAATAATCATTATTAATAAGCGTTGCTGACGCAATTGGTTTCGTTTTTCTCGACATTTTCCATATCCGTAGTTTTCCGGTATTGCATAGGTACTATATATGAACTATTGTACGTTAATGAAAACATTTCAAAAACACAAAAGTTAGCAAACGCGACTGCTATTACTACATTATAATTATCATTATTAATAAGCGTTGCTGACGCAATTGGTATCGTTTTTCTCGACATTTTCCATATCCGTAGTTTTTCGCTATCGCATAGATACTATATATGAACTATTGTACGTTAACGAAAACTTTTCAAAAACACAAAAGTTATCAAACGCGACTGCTATTACTGTATTATAATAATCATTATTAATAAGCGTTGCTGACGCAATTGGTTTCGTTTTTCTCGACATTTTCCATATCCGTAGTTTTCCGGTATTGCATAGGTACTATATATGAACTATTGTACGTTAATGAAAACATTTCAAAAACACAAAAGTTAGCAAACGCGACTGCTATTACTACATTATAATAATCATTATTAATAAGCGTTGCTGACGCAATTGGTATCGTTTTTCTCGACATTTTCCATATCCGTAGTTTTCCGGTATCGCATAGGTACTATATATGAACTATTGTACGTTAATGAAAACATTTCAAAAACACAAAAGTTATCAAACGCGACTGCTATTACTGTATTATAATAATCATTATTAATAAGCGTTGCTGACGCAATTGGTTTCGTTTTTCTCGACATTTTCCATATCCGTAGTTTTCCGGTATTGCATAGGTACTATATATGAACTATTGTACGTTAATAAACACATTTCAAAAACACAAAAGTTAGCAAACGCGACTGCTATTACTACATTATAATAATCATTATTAATAAGCGTTGCTGACGCAATTGGTATCGTTTTTCTCGACATTTTCCATATCCGTAGTTTTCCGGTATCGCATAGGTACTATATATGAACTATTGTACGTTAATGAAAACATTTCAAAAACACAAAAGTTAGCAAACGCGACTGCTATTACTACATTATAATAATCATTATTAATAAGCGTTGCTGACGCAATTGGTATCGTTTTTCTCGACATTTTCCATATCCGTAGTTTTCCGGTATCGCATAGGTACTATATATGAACTATTGTACGTTAATGAAAACATTTCAAAAACACAAAAGTTAGCAAACGCGACTGCTATTACTACATTATAATAATCATTATTAATAAGCGTTGCTGACGCAATTGGTATCGTTTTTCTCGACATTTTCCATATCCGTAGTTTTCCGGTATCGCATAGGTACTATATATGAACTATTGTACGTTAATGAAAACATTTCAAAAACACAAAAGTTAGCAAACGCGACTGCTATTACTACATTATAATAATCATTATTAATAAGCGTTGCTGACGCAATTGGTATCGTTTTTCTCGACATTTTCCATATCCGTAGTTTTCCGGTATCGCATAGGTACTATATATGAACTATTGTACGTTAATGAAAACATTTCAAAAACACAAAAGTTAGCAAACGCGACTGCTATTACTACATTATAATAATCATTATTAATAAGCGTTGCTGACGCAATTGGTATCGTTTTTCTCGACATTTTCCATATCCGTAGTTTTCCGGTATCGCATAGGTACTATATATGAACTATTGTACGTTAATGAAAACATTTCAAAAACACAAAAGTTAGCAAACGCGACTGCTATTACTACATTATAATAATCATTATTAATAAGCGTTGCTGACGCAATTGGTATCGTTTTTCTCGACATTTTCCATATCCGTAGTTTTCCGGTATCGCATAGGTACTATATATGAACTATTGTACGTTAATGAAAACATTTCAAAAACACAAAAGTTAGCAAACGCGACTGCTATTACTACATTATAATAATCATTATTAATAAGCGTTGCTGACGCAATTGGTATCGTTTTTCTCGACATTTTCCATATCCGTAGTTTTCCGGTATCGCATAGGTACTATATATGAACTATTGTACGTTAATGAAAACATTTCAAAAACACAAAAGTTAGCAAACGCGACTGCTATTACTACATTATAATAATCATTATTAATAAGCGTTGCTGACGCAATTGGTATCGTTTTTCTCGACATTTTCCATATCCGTAGTTTTCCGGTATCGCATAGGTACTATATATGAACTATTGTACGTTAATGAAAACATTTCAAAAACACAAAAGTTAGCAAACGCGACTGCTATTACTACATTATAATAATCATTATTAATAAGCGTTGCTGACGCAATTGGTATCGTTTTTCTCGACATTTTCCATATCCGTAGTTTTCCGGTATCGCATAGGTACTATATATGAACTATTGTACGTTAATGAAAACATTTCAAAAACACAAAAGTTAGCAAACGCGACTGCTATTACTACATTATAATAATCATTATTAATAAGCGTTGCTGACGCAATTGGTATCGTTTTTCTCGACATTTTCCATATCCGTAGTTTTCCGGTATCGCATAGGTACTATATATGAACTATTGTACGTTAATGAAAACATTTCAAAAACACAAAAGTTAGCAAACGCGACTGCTATTACTACATTATAATAATCATTATTAATAAGCGTTGCTGACGCAATTGGTTTCGTTTTTCTCGACATTTTCCATATCCGTAGTTTTCCGGTATTGCATAGGTACTATATATGAACTATTGTACGTTAATGAAAACATTTCAAAAACACAAAAGTTAGCAAACGCGACTGCTATTACTACATTATAATTATCATTATTAATAAGCGTTGCTGACGCAATTGGTATCGTTTTTCTCGACATTTTCCATATCCGTAGTTTTTCGCTATCGCATAGATACTATATATGAACTATTGTACGTTAACGAAAACTTTTCAAAAACACAAAAGTTATCAAACGCGACTGCTATTACTGTATTATAATAATCATTATTAATAAGCGTTGCTGACGCAATTGGTTTCGTTTTTCTCGACATTTTCCATATCCGTAGTTTTCCGGTATTGCATAGGTACTATATATGAACTATTGTACGTTAATGAAAACATTTCAAAAACACAAAAGTTAGCAAACGCGACTGCTATTACTACATTATAATAATCATTATTAATAAGCGTTGCTGACGCAATTGGTATCGTTTTTCTCGACATTTTCCATATCCGTAGTTTTCCGGTATCGCATAGGTACTATATATGAACTATTGTACGTTAATGAAAACATTTCAAAAACACAAAAGTTATCAAACGCGACTGCTATTACTGTATTATAATAATCATTATTAATAAGCGTTGCTGACGCAATTGGTTTCGTTTTTCTCGACATTTTCCATATCCGTAGTTTTCCGGTACCGCATAGGTACTATATATGAACTATTGTACGTTAATGAAAACATTTCAAAAACACAAAAGTTAGCAAACGCGACTGCTATTACTACATTATAATAATCATTATTAATAAGCGTTGCTGACGCAATTGGTATCGTTTTTCTCGACATTTTCCATATCCGTAGTTTTCCGGTATCGCATAGGTACTATATATGAACTATTGTACGTTAATGAAAACATTTCAAAAACACAAAAGTTAGCAAACGCGACTGCTATTACTACATTATAATAATCATTATTAATAAGCGTTGCTGACGCAATTGGTTTCGTTTTTCTCGACATTTTCCATATCCGTAGTTTTCCGGTATCGCATAGGTACTATATATGAACTATTGTACGTTAATGAAAACATTTCAAAAACACAAAAGTTAGCAAACGCGACTGCTATTACTACATTATAATAATCATTATTAATAAGCGTTGCTGACGCAATTGGTATCGTTTTTCTCGACATTTTCCATATCCGTAGTTTTCCGGTATCGCATAGGTACTATATATGAACTATTGTACGTTAATGAAAACATTTCAAAAACACAAAAGTTAGCAAACGCGACTGCTATTACTACATTATAATAATCATTATTAATAAGCGTTGCTGACGCAATTGGTATCGTTTTTCTCGACATTTTCCATATCCGTAGTTTTCCGGTATCGCATAGGTACTATATATGAACTATTGTACGTTAATGAAAACATTTCAAAAACACAAAAGTTAGCAAACGCGACTGCTATTACTACATTATAATAATCATTATTAATAAGCGTTGCTGACGCAATTGGTATCGTTTTTCTCGACATTTTCCATATCCGTAGTTTTCCGGTATCGCATAGGTACTATATATGAACTATTGTACGTTAATGAAAACATTTCAAAAACACAAAAGTTAGCAAACGCGACTGCTATTACTACATTATAATAATCATTATTAATAAGCGTTGCTGACGCAATTGGTATCGTTTTTCTCGACATTTTCCATATCCGTAGTTTTCCGGTATCGCATAGGTACTATATATGAACTATTGTACGTTAATGAAAACATTTCAAAAACACAAAAGTTAGCAAACGCGACTGCTATTACTACATTATAATAATCATTATTAATAAGCGTTGCTGACGCAATTGGTATCGTTTTTCTCGACATTTTCCATATCCGTAGTTTTCCGGTATCGCATAGGTACTATATATGAACTATTGTACGTTAATGAAAACATTTCAAAAACACAAAAGTTAGCAAACGCGACTGCTATTACTACATTATAATAATCATTATTAATAAGCGTTGCTGACGCAATTGGTATCGTTTTTCTCGACATTTTCCATATCCGTAGTTTTCCGGTATCGCATAGGTACTATATATGAACTATTGTACGTTAATGAAAACATTTCAAAAACACAAAAGTTAGCAAACGCGACTGCTATTACTACATTATAATAATCATTATTAATAAGCGTTGCTGACGCAATTGGTTTCGTTTTTCTCGACATTTTCCATATCCGTAGTTTTCCGGTATCGCATAGGTACTATATATGAACTATTGTACGTTAATGAAAACATTTCAAAAACACAAAAGTTAGCAAACGCGACTGCTATTACTACATTATAATAATCATTATTAATAAGCGTTGCTGACGCAATTGGTATCGTTTTTCTCGACATTTTCCATATCCGTAGTTTTCCGGTATCGCATAGGTACTATATATGAACTATTGTACGTTAATGAAAACATTTCAAAAACACAAAAGTTATCAAACGCGACTGCTATTACTGTATTATAATAATCATTATTAATAAGCGTTGCTGACGCAATTGGTTTCGTTTTTCTCGACATTTTCCATATCCGTAGTTTTCCGGTACCGCATAGGTACTATATATGAACTATTGTACGTTAATGAAAACATTTCAAAAACACAAAAGTTAGCAAACGCGACTGCTATTACTACATTATAATAATCATTATTAATAAGCGTTGCTGACGCAATTGGTATCGTTTTTCTCGATATTTTCCATATCCGTAGTTTTCCGCTATCGCATAGATACTATATATGAACTATTGTACGTTAACGAAAACTTTTCAAAAACACAAAAGTTATCAAACGCGACTGCTATTACTGTATTATAATAATCATTATTAATAAGCGTTGCTGACGCAATTGGTTTCGTTTTTCTCGACATTTTCCATATCCGTAGTTTTCCGGTATTGCATAGGTACTATATATGAACTATTGTACGTTAATAAACACATTTCAAAAACACAAAAGTTAGCAAACGCGACTGCTATTACTACATTATAATAATCATTATTAATAAGCGTTGCTGACGCAATTGGTTTCGTTTTTCTCGACATTTTCCATATCCGTAGTTTTCCGGTATCGCATAGGTACTATATATGAACTATTGTACGTTAATGAAAACATTTCAAAAACACAAAAGTTAGCAAACGCGACTGCTATTACTACATTATAATAATCATTATTAATAAGCGTTGCTGACGCAATTGGTATCGTTTTTCTCGACATTTTCCATATCCGTAGTTTTCCGGTATCGCATAGGTACTATATATGAACTATTGTACGTTAATGAAAACATTTCAAAAACACAAAAGTTAGCAAACGCGACTGCTATTACTACATTATAATAATCATTATTAATAAGCGTTGCTGACGCAATTGGTATCGTTTTTCTCGACATTTTCCATATCCGTAGTTTTCCGGTATCGCATAGGTACTATATATGAACTATTGTACGTTAATGAAAACATTTCAAAAACACAAAAGTTAGCAAACGCGACTGCTATTACTACATTATAATAATCATTATTAATAAGCGTTGCTGACGCAATTGGTATCGTTTTTCTCGACATTTTCCATATCCGTAGTTTTCCGGTATCGCATAGGTACTATATATGAACTATTGTACGTTAATGAAAACATTTCAAAAACACAAAAGTTAGCAAACGCGACTGCTATTACTACATTATAATAATCATTATTAATAAGCGTTGCTGACGCAATTGGTATCGTTTTTCTCGACATTTTCCATATCCGTAGTTTTCCGGTATCGCATAGGTACTATATATGAACTATTGTACGTTAATGAAAACATTTCAAAAACACAAAAGTTAGCAAACGCGACTGCTATTACTACATTATAATAATCATTATTAATAAGCGTTGCTGACGCAATTGGTATCGTTTTTCTCGACATTTTCCATATCCGTAGTTTTCCGGTATCGCATAGGTACTATATATGAACTATTGTACGTTAATGAAAACATTTCAAAAACACAAAAGTTAGCAAACGCGACTGCTATTACTACATTATAATAATCATTATTAATAAGCGTTGCTGACGCAATTGGTATCGTTTTTCTCGACATTTTCCATATCCGTAGTTTTCCGGTATCGCATAGGTACTATATATGAACTATTGTACGTTAATGAAAACATTTCAAAAACACAAAAGTTAGCAAACGCGACTGCTATTACTACATTATAATAATCATTATTAATAAGCGTTGCTGACGCAATTGGTATCGTTTTTCTCGACATTTTCCATATCCGTAGTTTTCCGGTATCGCATAGGTACTATATATGAACTATTGTACGTTAATGAAAACATTTCAAAAACACAAAAGTTAGCAAACGCGACTGCTATTACTACATTATAATAATCATTATTAATAAGCGTTGCTGACGCAATTGGTTTCGTTTTTCTCGACATTTTCCATATCCGTAGTTTTCCGGTATCGCATAGGTACTATATATGAACTATTGTACGTTAATGAAAACATTTCAAAAACACAAAAGTTAGCAAACGCGACTGCTATTACTACATTATAATAATCATTATTAATAAGCGTTGCTGACGCAATTGGTATCGTTTTTCTCGACATTTTCCATATCCGTAGTTTTCCGGTATCGCATAGGTACTATATATGAACTATTGTACGTTAATGAAAACATTTCAAAAACACAAAAGTTAGCAAACGCGACTGCTATTACTACATTATAATAATCATTATTAATAAGCGTTGCTGACGCAATTGGTATCGTTTTTCTCGACATTTTCCATATCCGTAGTTTTCCGGTATCGCATAGGTACTATATATGAACTATTGTACGTTAATGAAAACATTTCAAAAACACAAAAGTTAGCAAACGCGACTGCTATTACTACATTATAATAATCATTATTAATAAGCGTTGCTGACGCAATTGGTATCGTTTTTCTCGACATTTTCCATATCCGTAGTTTTCCGGTATCGCATAGGTACTATATATGAACTATTGTACGTTAATGAAAACATTTCAAAAACACAAAAGTTAGCAAACGCGACTGCTATTACTACATTATAATAATCATTATTAATAAGCGTTGCTGACGCAATTGGTATCGTTTTTCTCGACATTTTCCATATCCGTAGTTTTCCGGTATCGCATAGGTACTATATATGAACTATTGTACGTTAATGAAAACATTTCAAAAACACAAAAGTTAGCAAACGCGACTGCTATTACTACATTATAATAATCATTATTAATAAGCGTTGCTGACGCAATTGGTATCGTTTTTCTCGACATTTTCCATATCCGTAGTTTTCCGGTATCGCATAGGTACTATATATGAACTATTGTACGTTAATGAAAACATTTCAAAAACACAAAAGTTAGCAAACGCGACTGCTATTACTACATTATAATAATCATTATTAATAAGCGTTGCTGACGCAATTGGTATCGTTTTTCTCGACATTTTCCATATCCGTAGTTTTCCGGTATCGCATAGGTACTATATATGAACTATTGTACGTTAATGAAAACATTTCAAAAACACAAAAGTTAGCAAACGCGACTGCTATTACTACATTATAATAATCATTATTAATAAGCGTTGCTGACGCAATTGGTATCGTTTTTCTCGACATTTTCCATATCCGTAGTTTTCCGGTATCGCATAGGTACTATATATGAACTATTGTACGTTAATGAAAACATTTCAAAAACACAAAAGTTATCAAACGCGACTGCTATTACTGTATTATAATAATCATTATTAATAAGCGTTGCTGACGCAATTGGTTTCGTTTTTCTCGACATTTTCCATATCCGTAGTTTTCCGGTATTGCATAGGTACTATATATGAACTATTGTACGTTAATGAAAACATTTCAAAAACACAAAAGTTAGCAAACGCGACTGCTATTACTACATTATAATAATCATTATTAATAAGCGTTGCTGACGCAATTGGTATCGTTTTTCTCGACATTTTCCATATCCGTAGTTTTCCGGTATCGCATAGGTACTATATATGAACTATTGTACGTTAATGAAAACATTTCAAAAACACAAAAGTTAGCAAACGCGACTGCTATTACTACATTATAATAATCATTATTAATAAGCGTTGCTGACGCAATTGGTATCGTTTTTCTCGACATTTTCCATATCCGTAGTTTTCCGGTATCGCATAGGTACTATATATGAACTATTGTACGTTAATGAAAACATTTCAAAAACACAAAAGTTAGCAAACGCGACTGCTATTACTACATTATAATAATCATTATTAATAAGCGTTGCTGACGCAATTGGTATCGTTTTTCTCGACATTTTCCATATCCGTAGTTTTCCGGTATCGCATAGGTACTATATATGAACTATTGTACGTTAATGAAAACATTTCAAAAACACAAAAGTTAGCAAACGCGACTGCTATTACTACATTATAATAATCATTATTAATAAGCGTTGCTGACGCAATTGGTTTCGTTTTTCTCGACATTTTCCATATCCGTAGTTTTCCGGTATCGCATAGGTACTATATATGAACTATTGTACGTTAATGAAAACATTTCAAAAACACAAAAGTTAGCAAACGCGACTGCTATTACTACATTATAATAATCATTATTAATAAGCGTTGCTGACGCAATTGGTATCGTTTTTCTCGACATTTTCCATATCCGTAGTTTTCCGGTATCGCATAGGTACTATATATGAACTATTGTACGTTAATGAAAACATTTCAAAAACACAAAAGTTAGCAAACGCGACTGCTATTACTACATTATAATAATCATTATTAATAAGCGTTGCTGACGCAATTGGTATCGTTTTTCTCGACATTTTCCATATCCGTAGTTTTCCGGTATCGCATAGGTACTATATATGAACTATTGTACGTTAATGAAAACATTTCAAAAACACAAAAGTTAGCAAACGCGACTGCTATTACTACATTATAATAATCATTATTAATAAGCGTTGCTGACGCAATTGGTATCGTTTTTCTCGACATTTTCCATATCCGTAGTTTTCCGGTATCGCATAGGTACTATATATGAACTATTGTACGTTAATGAAAACATTTCAAAAACACAAAAGTTAGCAAACGCGACTGCTATTACTACATTATAATAATCATTATTAATAAGCGTTGCTGACGCAATTGGTATCGTTTTTCTCGACATTTTCCATATCCGTAGTTTTCCGGTATCGCATAGGTACTATATATGAACTATTGTACGTTAATGAAAACATTTCAAAAACACAAAAGTTAGCAAACGCGACTGCTATTACTACATTATAATAATCATTATTAATAAGCGTTGCTGACGCAATTGGTATCGTTTTTCTCGACATTTTCCATATCCGTAGTTTTCCGGTATCGCATAGGTACTATATATGAACTATTGTACGTTAATGAAAACATTTCAAAAACACAAAAGTTAGCAAACGCGACTGCTATTACTACATTATAATAATCATTATTAATAAGCGTTGCTGACGCAATTGGTATCGTTTTTCTCGACATTTTCCATATCCGTAGTTTTCCGGTATCGCATAGGTACTATATATGAACTATTGTACGTTAATGAAAACATTTCAAAAACACAAAAGTTAGCAAACGCGACTGCTATTACTACATTATAATAATCATTATTAATAAGCGTTGCTGACGCAATTGGTATCGTTTTTCTCGACATTTTCCATATCCGTAGTTTTCCGGTATCGCATAGGTACTATATATGAACTATTGTACGTTAATGAAAACATTTCAAAAACACAAAAGTTAGCAAACGCGACTGCTATTACTACATTATAATAATCATTATTAATAAGCGTTGCTGACGCAATTGGTATCGTTTTTCTCGACATTTTCCATATCCGTAGTTTTCCGGTATCGCATAGGTACTATATATGAACTATTGTACGTTAATGAAAACATTTCAAAAACACAAAAGTTAGCAAACGCGACTGCTATTACTACATTATAATAATCATTATTAATAAGCGTTGCTGACGCAATTGGTTTCGTTTTTCTCGACATTTTCCATATCCGTAGTTTTCCGGTATCGCATAGGTACTATATATGAACTATTGTACGTTAATGAAAACATTTCAAAAACACAAAAGTTAGCAAACGCGACTGCTATTACTACATTATAATAATCATTATTAATAAGCGTTGCTGACGCAATTGGTATCGTTTTTCTCGACATTTTCCATATCCGTAGTTTTCCGGTATCGCATAGGTACTATATATGAACTATTGTACGTTAATGAAAACATTTCAAAAACACAAAAGTTAGCAAACGCGACTGCTATTACTACATTATAATAATCATTATTAATAAGCGTTGCTGACGCAATTGGTATCGTTTTTCTCGACATTTTCCATATCCGTAGTTTTCCGGTATCGCATAGGTACTATATATGAACTATTGTACGTTAATGAAAACATTTCAAAAACACAAAAGTTAGCAAACGCGACTGCTATTACTACATTATAATAATCATTATTAATAAGCGTTGCTGACGCAATTGGTATCGTTTTTCTCGACATTTTCCATATCCGTAGTTTTCCGGTATCGCATAGGTACTATATATGAACTATTGTACGTTAATGAAAACATTTCAAAAACACAAAAGTTAGCAAACGCGACTGCTATTACTACATTATAATAATCATTATTAATAAGCGTTGCTGACGCAATTGGTATCGTTTTTCTCGACATTTTCCATATCCGTAGTTTTCCGGTATCGCATAGGTACTATATATGAACTATTGTACGTTAATGAAAACATTTCAAAAACACAAAAGTTAGCAAACGCGACTGCTATTACTACATTATAATAATCATTATTAATAAGCGTTGCTGACGCAATTGGTTTCGTTTTTCTCGACATTTTCCATATCCGTAGTTTTCCGGTATCGCATAGGTACTATATATGAACTATTGTACGTTAATGAAAACATTTCAAAAACACAAAAGTTAGCAAACGCGACTGCTATTACTACATTATAATAATCATTATTAATAAGCGTTGCTGACGCAATTGGTATCGTTTTTCTCGACATTTTCCATATCCGTAGTTTTCCGGTATCGCATAGGTACTATATATGAACTATTGTACGTTAATGAAAACATTTCAAAAACACAAAAGTTATCAAACGCGACTGCTATTACTGTATTATAATAATCATTATTAATAAGCGTTGCTGACGCAATTGGTTTCGTTTTTCTCGACATTTTCCATATCCGTAGTTTTCCGGTACCGCATAGGTACTATATATGAACTATTGTACGTTAATGAAAACATTTCAAAAACACAAAAGTTAGCAAACGCGACTGCTATTACTACATTATAATTATCATTATTAATAAGCGTTGCTGACGCAATTGGTATCGTTTTTCTCGACATTTTCCATATCCGTAGTTTTTCGCTATCGCATAGATACTATATATGAACTATTGTACGTTAACGAAAACTTTTCAAAAACACAAAAGTTATCAAACGCGACTGCTATTACTGTATTATAATAATCATTATTAATAAGCGTTGCTGACGCAATTGGTTTCGTTTTTCTCGACATTTTCCATATCCGTAGTTTTCCGGTATTGCATAGGTACTATATATGAACTATTGTACGTTAATAAACACATTTCAAAAACACAAAAGTTAGCAAACGCGACTGCTATTACTACATTATAATAATCATTATTAATAAGCGTTGCTGACGCAATTGGTTTCGTTTTTCTCGACATTTTCCATATCCGTAGTTTTCCGGTATCGCATAGGTACTATATATGAACTATTGTACGTTAATGAAAACATTTCAAAAACACAAAAGTTAGCAAACGCGACTGCTATTACTACATTATAATAATCATTATTAATAAGCGTTGCTGACGCAATTGGTATCGTTTTTCTCGACATTTTCCATATCCGTAGTTTTCCGGTATCGCATAGGTACTATATATGAACTATTGTACGTTAATGAAAACATTTCAAAAACACAAAAGTTAGCAAACGCGACTGCTATTACTACATTATAATAATCATTATTAATAAGCGTTGCTGACGCAATTGGTATCGTTTTTCTCGACATTTTCCATATCCGTAGTTTTCCGGTATCGCATAGGTACTATATATGAACTATTGTACGTTAATGAAAACATTTCAAAAACACAAAAGTTAGCAAACGCGACTGCTATTACTACATTATAATAATCATTATTAATAAGCGTTGCTGACGCAATTGGTATCGTTTTTCTCGACATTTTCCATATCCGTAGTTTTCCGGTATCGCATAGGTACTATATATGAACTATTGTACGTTAATGAAAACATTTCAAAAACACAAAAGTTAGCAAACGCGACTGCTATTACTACATTATAATAATCATTATTAATAAGCGTTGCTGACGCAATTGGTATCGTTTTTCTCGACATTTTCCATATCCGTAGTTTTCCGGTATCGCATAGGTACTATATATGAACTATTGTACGTTAATGAAAACATTTCAAAAACACAAAAGTTAGCAAACGCGACTGCTATTACTACATTATAATAATCATTATTAATAAGCGTTGCTGACGCAATTGGTATCGTTTTTCTCGACATTTTCCATATCCGTAGTTTTCCGGTATCGCATAGGTACTATATATGAACTATTGTACGTTAATGAAAACATTTCAAAAACACAAAAGTTAGCAAACGCGACTGCTATTACTACATTATAATAATCATTATTAATAAGCGTTGCTGACGCAATTGGTATCGTTTTTCTCGACATTTTCCATATCCGTAGTTTTCCGGTATCGCATAGGTACTATATATGAACTATTGTACGTTAATGAAAACATTTCAAAAACACAAAAGTTAGCAAACGCGACTGCTATTACTACATTATAATAATCATTATTAATAAGCGTTGCTGACGCAATTGGTATCGTTTTTCTCGACATTTTCCATATCCGTAGTTTTCCGGTATCGCATAGATACTATATATGAACTATTGTACGTTAATGAAAACATTTCAAAAACACAAAAGTTATCAAACGCGACTGCTATTACTGTATTATAATAATCATTATTAATAAGCGTTGCTGACGCAATTGGTTTCGTTTTTCTCGACATTTTCCATATCCGTAGTTTTCCGGTATTGCATAGGTACTATATATGAACTATTGTACGTTAATAAACACATTTCAAAAACACAAAAGTTAGCAAACGCGACTGCTATTACTACATTATAATAATCATTATTAATAAGCGTTGCTGACGCAATTGGTTTCGTTTTTCTCGACATTTTCCATATCCGTAGTTTTCCGGTATCGCATAGGTACTATATATGAACTATTGTACGTTAATGAAAACATTTCAAAAACACAAAAGTTAGCAAACGCGACTGCTATTACTACATTATAATAATCATTATTAATAAGCGTTGCTGACGCAATTGGTATCGTTTTTCTCGACATTTTCCATATCCGTAGTTTTCCGGTATCGCATAGGTACTATATATGAACTATTGTACGTTAATGAAAACATTTCAAAAACACAAAAGTTAGCAAACGCGACTGCTATTACTACATTATAATAATCATTATTAATAAGCGTTGCTGACGCAATTGGTATCGTTTTTCTCGACATTTTCCATATCCGTAGTTTTCCGGTATCGCATAGGTACTATATATGAACTATTGTACGTTAATGAAAACATTTCAAAAACACAAAAGTTAGCAAACGCGACTGCTATTACTACATTATAATAATCATTATTAATAAGCGTTGCTGACGCAATTGGTATCGTTTTTCTCGACATTTTCCATATCCGTAGTTTTCCGGTATCGCATAGGTACTATATATGAACTATTGTACGTTAATGAAAACATTTCAAAAACACAAAAGTTAGCAAACGCGACTGCTATTACTACATTATAATAATCATTATTAATAAGCGTTGCTGACGCAATTGGTATCGTTTTTCTCGACATTTTCCATATCCGTAGTTTTCCGGTATCGCATAGGTACTATATATGAACTATTGTACGTTAATGAAAACATTTCAAAAACACAAAAGTTAGCAAACGCGACTGCTATTACTACATTATAATAATCATTATTAATAAGCGTTGCTGACGCAATTGGTATCGTTTTTCTCGACATTTTCCATATCCGTAGTTTTCCGGTATCGCATAGGTACTATATATGAACTATTGTACGTTAATGAAAACATTTCAAAAACACAAAAGTTAGCAAACGCGACTGCTATTACTACATTATAATAATCATTATTAATAAGCGTTGCTGACGCAATTGGTATCGTTTTTCTCGACATTTTCCATATCCGTAGTTTTCCGGTATCGCATAGGTACTATATATGAACTATTGTACGTTAATGAAAACATTTCAAAAACACAAAAGTTAGCAAACGCGACTGCTATTACTACATTATAATAATCATTATTAATAAGCGTTGCTGACGCAATTGGTATCGTTTTTCTCGACATTTTCCATATCCGTAGTTTTCCGGTATCGCATAGGTACTATATATGAACTATTGTACGTTAATGAAAACATTTCAAAAACACAAAAGTTAGCAAACGCGACTGCTATTACTACATTATAATAATCATTATTAATAAGCGTTGCTGACGCAATTGGTATCGTTTTTCTCGACATTTTCCATATCCGTAGTTTTCCGGTATCGCATAGGTACTATATATGAACTATTGTACGTTAATAAACACATTTCAAAAACACAAAAGTTAGCAAACGCGACTGCTATTACTACATTATAATAATCATTATTAATAAGCGTTGCTGACGCAATTGGTATCGTTTTTCTCGACATTTTCCATATCCGTAGTTTTCCGGTATCGCATAGGTACTATATATGAACTATTGTACGTTAATGAAAACATTTCAAAAACACAAAAGTTAGCAAACGCGACTGCTATTACTACATTATAATAATCATTATTAATAAGCGTTGCTGACGCAATTGGTATCGTTTTTCTCGACATTTTCCATATCCGTAGTTTTCCGGTATCGCATAGGTACTATATATGAACTATTGTACGTTAATGAAAACATTTCAAAAACACAAAAGTTAGCAAACGCGACTGCTATTACTACATTATAATAATCATTATTAATAAGCGTTGCTGACGCAATTGGTATCGTTTTTCTCGACATTTTCCATATCCGTAGTTTTCCGGTATCGCATAGGTACTATATATGAACTATTGTACGTTAATGAAAACATTTCAAAAACACAAAAGTTAGCAAACGCGACTGCTATTACTACATTATAATAATCATTATTAATAAGCGTTGCTGACGCAATTGGTATCGTTTTTCTCGACATTTTCCATATCCGTAGTTTTCCGGTATCGCATAGGTACTATATATGAACTATTGTACGTTAATGAAAACATTTCAAAAACACAAAAGTTAGCAAACGCGACTGCTATTACTACATTATAATAATCATTATTAATAAGCGTTGCTGACGCAATTGGTATCGTTTTTCTCGACATTTTCCATATCCGTAGTTTTCCGGTATCGCATAGGTACTATATATGAACTATTGTACGTTAATGAAAACATTTCAAAAACACAAAAGTTAGCAAACGCGACTGCTATTACTACATTATAATAATCATTATTAATAAGCGTTGCTGACGCAATTGGTATCGTTTTTCTCGACATTTTCCATATCCGTAGTTTTCCGGTATCGCATAGGTACTATATATGAACTATTGTACGTTAATGAAAACATTTCAAAAACACAAAAGTTAGCAAACGCGACTGCTATTACTACATTATAATAATCATTATTAATAAGCGTTGCTGACGCAATTGGTATCGTTTTTCTCGACATTTTCCATATCCGTAGTTTTCCGGTATCGCATAGGTACTATATATGAACTATTGTACGTTAATGAAAACATTTCAAAAACACAAAAGTTAGCAAACGCGACTGCTATTACTACATTATAATAATCATTATTAATAAGCGTTGCTGACGCAATTGGTATCGTTTTTCTCGACATTTTCCATATCCGTAGTTTTCCGGTATCGCATAGGTACTATATATGAACTATTGTACGTTAATGAAAACATTTCAAAAACACAAAAGTTAGCAAACGCGACTGCTATTACTACATTATAATAATCATTATTAATAAGCGTTGCTGACGCAATTGGTATCGTTTTTCTCGACATTTTCCATATCCGTAGTTTTCCGGTATCGCATAGGTACTATATATGAACTATTGTACGTTAATAAACACATTTCAAAAACACAAAAGTTAGCAAACGCGACTGCTATTACTACATTATAATAATCATTATTAATAAGCGTTGCTGACGCAATTGGTATCGTTTTTCTCGACATTTTCCATATCCGTAGTTTTCCGGTATCGCATAGGTACTATATATGAACTATTGTACGTTAATGAAAACATTTCAAAAACACAAAAGTTAGCAAACGCGACTGCTATTACTACATTATAATAATCATTATTAATAAGCGTTGCTGACGCAATTGGTATCGTTTTTCTCGACATTTTCCATATCCGTAGTTTTCCGGTATCGCATAGGTACTATATATGAACTATTGTACGTTAATGAAAACATTTCAAAAACACAAAAGTTAGCAAACGCGACTGCTATTACTACATTATAATAATCATTATTAATAAGCGTTGCTGACGCAATTGGTATCGTTTTTCTCGACATTTTCCATATCCGTAGTTTTCCGGTATCGCATAGGTACTATATATGAACTATTGTACGTTAATGAAAACATTTCAAAAACACAAAAGTTAGCAAACGCGACTGCTATTACTACATTATAATAATCATTATTAATAAGCGTTGCTGACGCAATTGGTATCGTTTTTCTCGACATTTTCCATATCCGTAGTTTTCCGGTATCGCATAGGTACTATATATGAACTATTGTACGTTAATGAAAACATTTCAAAAACACAAAAGTTAGCAAACGCGACTGCTATTACTACATTATAATAATCATTATTAATAAGCGTTGCTGACGCAATTGGTATCGTTTTTCTCGACATTTTCCATATCCGTAGTTTTCCGGTATCGCATAGGTACTATATATGAACTATTGTACGTTAATGAAAACATTTCAAAAACACAAAAGTTAGCAAACGCGACTGCTATTACTACATTATAATAATCATTATTAATAAGCGTTGCTGACGCAATTGGTATCGTTTTTCTCGACATTTTCCATATCCGTAGTTTTCCGGTATCGCATAGGTACTATATATGAACTATTGTACGTTAATGAAAACATTTCAAAAACACAAAAGTTAGCAAACGCGACTGCTATTACTACATTATAATAATCATTATTAATAAGCGTTGCTGACGCAATTGGTATCGTTTTTCTCGACATTTTCCATATCCGTAGTTTTCCGGTATCGCATAGGTACTATATATGAACTATTGTACGTTAATGAAAACATTTCAAAAACACAAAAGTTAGCAAACGCGACTGCTATTACTACATTATAATAATCATTATTAATAAGCGTTGCTGACGCAATTGGTATCGTTTTTCTCGACATTTTCCATATCCGTAGTTTTCCGGTATCGCATAGGTACTATATATGAACTATTGTACGTTAATGAAAACATTTCAAAAACACAAAAGTTAGCAAACGCGACTGCTATTACTACATTATAATAATCATTATTAATAAGCGTTGCTGACGCAATTGGTATCGTTTTTCTCGACATTTTCCATATCCGTAGTTTTCCGGTATCGCATAGGTACTATATATGAACTATTGTACGTTAATGAAAACATTTCAAAAACACAAAAGTTAGCAAACGCGACTGCTATTACTACATTATAATAATCATTATTAATAAGCGTTGCTGACGCAATTGGTATCGTTTTTCTCGACATTTTCCATATCCGTAGTTTTCCGGTATCGCATAGGTACTATATATGAACTATTGTACGTTAATGAAAACATTTCAAAAACACAAAAGTTAGCAAACGCGACTGCTATTACTACATTATAATAATCATTATTAATAAGCGTTGCTGACGCAATTGGTATCGTTTTTCTCGACATTTTCCATATCCGTAGTTTTCCGGTATCGCATAGGTACTATATATGAACTATTGTACGTTAATGAAAACATTTCAAAAACACAAAAGTTAGCAAACGCGACTGCTATTACTACATTATAATAATCATTATTAATAAGCGTTGCTGACGCAATTGGTATCGTTTTTCTCGACATTTTCCATATCCGTAGTTTTCCGGTATCGCATAGGTACTATATATGAACTATTGTACGTTAATGAAAACATTTCAAAAACACAAAAGTTAGCAAACGCGACTGCTATTACTACATTATAATAATCATTATTAATAAGCGTTGCTGACGCAATTGGTTTCGTTTTTCTCGACATTTTCCATATCCGTAGTTTTCCGGTATCGCATAGGTACTATATATGAACTATTGTACGTTAATGAAAACATTTCAAAAACACAAAAGTTAGCAAACGCGACTGCTATTACTACATTATAATAATCATTATTAATAAGCGTTGCTGACGCAATTGGTATCGTTTTTCTCGACATTTTCCATATCCGTAGTTTTCCGGTATCGCATAGGTACTATATATGAACTATTGTACGTTAATGAAAACATTTCAAAAACACAAAAGTTAGCAAACGCGACTGCTATTACTACATTATAATAATCATTATTAATAAGCGTTGCTGACGCAATTGGTATCGTTTTTCTCGACATTTTCCATATCCGTAGTTTTCCGGTATCGCATAGGTACTATATATGAACTATTGTACGTTAATGAAAACATTTCAAAAACACAAAAGTTAGCAAACGCGACTGCTATTACTACATTATAATAATCATTATTAATAAGCGTTGCTGACGCAATTGGTATCGTTTTTCTCGACATTTTCCATATCCGTAGTTTTCCGGTATCGCATAGGTACTATATATGAACTATTGTACGTTAATGAAAACATTTCAAAAACACAAAAATTATCAAA
>JARPUR010000028.1:0-72231 GCA_035610365.1 Aquatica leii | reverse complement strand
AAGATTATTTTTCCACATTAAGTAAAATTTAAAGTATATTTTTATTTAAATTTGGATCATGCCTGCATGGTTTGTAGATATGTTGTGTTATCAAAAGCATACGCATGTTCACAAAATCTAAAATCTAGTGTGGTTACTTGGAAGTGATATTTAATAAAAACGCTTACACTAATTTACATATAGCGCTATCACTGGGACACGAAGATGGAAGATAAAGTCCGTGGATGTTTCAATACACTTGTTTATCACTTATTGTTTACGTTAAAGTCAATGCCAGGTTACTTATCTCACACGCGTTAATCTACTTTATTATTTAAATTTAAGTAATCTTCTCTTAATACCTGCCGTCTTCGAAATATTTTAAATAAATCAATTCTGATTTGTTTGTGTGGCATTTGAGAGATTTTGGAAATTCTTCTCGAATGTTGTCTAAGTATCTTTTAGAATACGTTGCCTTGGAAATGTACAAAACCCTCGCGAAGGTTCTCAAAGTTATTTACTTATAGAGTGTAATTATAGCTACTTTAGTTTGATAAATATAAATGCATTTAATAATAAAGACTTGTATGTTATTAAAATTCTAGTGTGACAAACTTTTATTTGTAAGTGAGAATTTATGTTTGCCTTGAATTACTAAAAAATGGTTAATATAATAAATGAATAAAAATATGAAAGAAAATTTTAGAAAATGGAAGAAAATGCGAAAAAAATGGAAGAAAAAATTTTCAGAAAATGGAAGATATGCATACTAGTAATAAAATTCAAAATAAAAACTATAAAAAAACAAATACAGATTAGTGTTGAAAACCAGATTAAAACTGTTAAAGAAAAATGCAAAGCGGTATTTTAGAAAACAAAATTCACCTTCATTGGTTTGGTAAATGAAGTTCTCGGAACATCAAATACAGGTAGCACCGACATCGCGGAAAAAGTTATCTTGAGAATGGGCGCTATAAAAAAGTATGGGTTCCATTTGGATATAAAGCGACGCTGTTTGATGATCGAAGGTGAATATATTAATATCCTCAAAAAATAATGTCCGCGGATAACTTTTGGTTTATCTAAACCGGTGCGGTGTTAGACATAAAGACGCGTCACTTTTGTCCTTGCATTTTATAACTATCACTTTTCTCCTTTTGAAAATTACTGTTTCCCCTTTCTTCAGCTTCGTTTTTATGTTGGTAGGTAAATTTCTTTTGCCTAGCCCTGATAGACCACTATCTGTATCATTGGGGTATACGAGGCAAATAGTATAACATCGACCAATTCTAAACGAAATGTAAAAATTATTTGTTTTTATGCAATGAACTTTGTTTAGTAAACGCTTCACAGTTTTGGAGAAAACAAGATGTTGATAAATTCTTTTTCCAAAAACGTTTTTTTGCTTGTGTACATTATGCTCAGACTCACATGTATTCTGATTTGGATTCACCTGCAACATATATACGACCTGATACCAAATTTTGGCTCTTTTTGATGAAATAAATTTGTTACATGCTGTCATTAGTTTCCTAAAATTCGTATTTGAACTAAATTCTTGCCAGGTCACTAGTTTCGGCCGGGACTCCACTGGTTGTATATTTTTGCGTAAATCAATATTTCACAGTGAGGGTGTTTCTTTGGTCGAATACCTTTGATCGATTCTATTTGAGTTTTTACTTTGATCTGTAGTTGTACATAATTTATAATCGTTCAAAACCTTGGAATCTATAAGCACTTAGTTTTTAGTTTGAAATTCTACATCGATTTACTTATTACCCTTTCTAGCGAATTGGGTAGTGCTTTGGGAATTCTGTTTATTGAAGTTTTTAAGCGGATTAAGTACTCTACTGAAAATTTACGTACAGGTAAAAACAAAATGATGTTTTGATGTCATTATCGTTTTACAGCAAGATAGGTTCTGTGATCTCTTCTTCCAATTGAGAGCAAAAATGTAAAAAGATGTACCCGTTTTACGTATGTTTAACTGGTGAACTCAGTCTATTATTCCGCATAAATAGTTTGGGCGGATGGCCTCAGTGTAGTTTCCGCAAAAAAGAAGCTTCTCTTATCAATTATTATAGCTAATTACAAAAATATGTTATTTTTATACATGTGTTACTTCTTTCACTGACTTCCAGCGTGTGTAATTTATGTCTAATTTTATTTACATTGCTTGAAGTGCAAAGCCTTGATAAATACTCTGTACGTGTTGACTGCATCTCGATCGAGTATTATTAATTTGTAAGCGTGAGTCAAGAGTCAGTTTTTGGTAACATACAACTGGATGATTGTAAGCTTACACTACTCCTGAAAATTTGAGAGTAAGATTTACTGATGCAGTATGGATAACTACCTACAATAAGAAACTTTACATATGTAGTAAGTTTTATACTTTTATACTAAATCAAGCATTTACGTCTCATTTTTCAACAACTGCATGTTGTTGCCACTATATGTAGTTGTTAATCGTCGATCGATTTGTGCCTCTTTACTTATTGACATTGACACAAAACATTAAATAGAAGTATCGGTGGCGTAAGTCCTGGTGGTGTGAGTACAATCTTTTTCTATTTACTTAATCTACTTGATAAATTGCCAACAGATTCATCCTTCAGTTTCTGGATTCACTTAGTCTGACCACGTACAGATCTAACTTCTGTACATAAAAACCAACTGAAATCGCACTTAACGTAGCAATAGTGAAATCACAAGAACATCACGTGACTTTCTGTTTTTAAATTTTTAAACAAATAATTCGGCCAAAATGTAATACATAGAATAAAACTTAGCACGATTTTGGAAAAAACAGCAATCGGAAATTTGGACCACGAGTATAGACTACCAAATTCCTTTTTGAAATCCAAAAATGATTATGTGATTTAATTAATGGTTTAGCAACAAAAACGAATGTTTTGAAACTTAATTACAGGTTACATACATGCAAATTTACGTGATAAATTTTATACCAGAAGTTTTGAGCTAGATTCACTTAGATTGATTCTGCAAACATATTTAGTATAATCGTCAACGTTTTAGTTTTTGACGACTTGAATTAGATTTTATTTTGACGGATGTTAAATGTGAGATCAATATACGAATAGGCAAAACATGTAATTTAACAAGTTTTTGTATCATTGGTGTCGCGTTATCGACTGGGTTTATACTTCTGTAGTCAGTTTAAATTTTACGGCCAGCAGTGGTTGACTCTTTTCAACTTTGTTAATTTAAATACCAGAATACTCTCTAGTATATATTCATTTACATAAGATCAGGTTATAATACCAATTTTTTCCCAAAATTTGCAGATATTATGAGGACAACAAGAAATTTGTAATTCTAAATAAACACTAAATGCATATATACGTAACACACATTTAGTATTTCTATTTATAAAAATTTTAAACCTAAATAATTTTTATTTGGAGCAAACTGAAATTGGTTTTTGTTGAATACAAAATTGTTACTATTGGCGTTCTTATTTGTTTTCTAAAATAACATTACAATTTTATTTAAATAGAACATTTTTTAAATCAAAAGAAAATGGATAATAGTGTTTACACTAAGTATTAAAAGAATAACTCACCGGAAAATGATTACACTACACTTGGTTTTTTCCCTAGACAAGCATGAGTAGTATATTAAATACAAAAAAAAACAAATAATGAACGAATCTGTACACTACCAGATCAACTATAAGCAACTGTGAAAAAAAGAAATTAAGCCAAAAAGAAAAAGGTTAATGAATGGTTTATTTTATTCTTGTTTATAAACGTTAATGATTCCGTCGTAAAATTCTGCATAACGATGCAAATGTCAAACTTTCGGCGTTATTTAATCTCACGAAACTTGATTATTGCCAGACCACTACCGTTATGTGTTTATCTGACGGCTATCTGTAGTAGTATGCACAAATAGTTTTTATTAGATCGTAAAATACTGAATTAACTTTTAACACAGAAATATTTACGCCACCATGGCGATTAACGATCCAAAAATTAATAGTAGTTGACTTAACAAAAATCGGTGCAAGTAAGAAATACAGCATAACGAACGTTATTGCAACGTGACGCCGCATGGACGAGCGTTGCATGTGAGTGAGTTATGCTATGATTCTTTCGACGAGAGTAACATACATTATTTTTTGCTGCCTTTGTGAAAATTACATTCTTTTTCGAAAAATAAAAAAAGTCTACAGAAATATACATTTATGTGCCAAATTTGAGTATTTAACTTTAATACATACTGTTTTTTTCAATTTTAACTGAATTTCAAGATTTTTTAAATTGATTTTCCCACCTGTCGCATACTCGTTCTAATGATAACACAGCCCAACAAAATAAAATTCTCTGTCGTCTTGGTGCCTGGAAAAGTAAGAACTGGATTTTGAATATTTGTGATGTGCTGATTCCAAAAGTACCTGGCTTTTTTCGTATCAGCTCCATGTTTTTGAGATATAATAATTTAGGTATTAGTTCTGATAAAACGGAAAAATATTTGAAATAGTGATATCTTTAGAGGCCAAAAGTGAAATTTCCTACTCAAATGAATTTAAAATCTAATGAGCTAGTTTGACACTTGGTATTATTCATTACTGTAAAACCTGACGTTCCTATACCCCTATCAAAAACTAATTAATCTTTGTCGTATTGCTCTCGCAAATATCTCTGCTTTAGATGAGGTACAGTTTATATAGAAAGAAATTTAGACCTTAATTAGCCAGTTTGAGTTATTTGGTAATGTATTCATTTGTGCAAAAACCCAACATTCTTATAATTACTTCCCATCAAAACCTAATTAGCTGACATACAGCTGTATTAACTCGTATCTTGCTTTACGAAGCACATTTACCTATTTAGCGCTTTACCTAGCTGGAAGTTGTGGTATCATTTGGTGCTGTTCAAAGATAAAACATACACTTAATGTAAAACCATGGCATCGAGAAGTAAACGTAGTTGTGTGAATCATCCAGACGTTTTTTGCTATGTGTATGTGGCGTGAGTACACTTTTAAAGAAAGTAGAGTTTCCTTATTTCTGATTGAAAGCGAGAAGAAGTTATCTGGCCTTATTTTGGGGTTCTACTTGGGTGTGACCAGGATAAATCTTGGGCTCCACATTTCCTGTATGAAAAACATGTATTGAAACATCTGCGTCAGTGGACAGTTGGAAAGAGAAAGTGTCTAAAGTTTGGTGTACCAAATTGGTTTGGAGAGAAACTAAAGAAACCATCTACGATGACTGCTATTTTTGTCTCGTGAATATCAAAGCTGAATCAATCGGAACAACAGACAGAAATGGCCATATCCTGATCTAGATTCAGCAAAGAGGCCTGTACTGGCATAGAAGTGAAGAAATACCCATTCCATCATTCAGCAGTCTGTCTTCGCTCCCGGAAGATGAGATGCAGAACTACCACGTTTCATGAAATTCAATGTATGGAATCAGAAAACGACAGGATTTTGAAGCAGATTTATCAAGTCCAAATGTTTCAATTAACAAGAACTCAACGATCTCATTAGAGACCTCAATCTTTCAAAGAAATCTTCTGAATTACTCGCCTCCAGATTAAATGAGAAGAACTCCACTGCAGCCAGATACCAATATTACATTTTATCGTAAAAGAGATAAGGATCTGCTGCCTTTTTTACTCTGATAGGAAAATAACCTGGTATTCTGTAAATTGATATAAGAAGTCTCTCTTAAAAAAATGGGTTTGTTTGAATACACACCAGACGAATGGGCGCCTTTTTATAGACAGTTCCAGACGGAAGTTTGTAAATGTGTGCTTTTACACAATGGTAATAAATATGGCTCAATACCTAGTTGGCTAATAGCCTACTGCAGCATGAAGGAAGAATACGAGGCAACATCACTAGTCCTGAAAAAAATTAAAGCATGAAGGGTAACATCAGTGGGTGATTTGAGGATCGACCTAAACAATGGTGAACTTTCTCCCTTGGACAGGCAAAAGTGGATATAGCAAAATATCCATGGTAAGCTTTTTACGGTCTTTGGGACAGCAAAGCTTCAAGGATCAGCACTGGGTTAACAGAAATTTTGGCCTTTAAGAAATGTTATGACTCAAGGAAAGCAAAATGTAATCAACGAACTTTTGGTTGCGAGAGACAAAAATCATGTATTTCCACCTTTGTATCAAGATTGGGGCTTATGAAGCAATTTGTGGCTTTAATTCGCAATGGACTTTGGTTTTTAGCTACTTGATTCGTAAATTTCCCTGGGATTAGCACTGAAATACTGAGTGCTGGAAAATTCATTGGTCCTCGGGATAAGGCAGCTTATTGAAGATCCACAATTTACTGCAACAATGAATGAAATTGAATCTAACGCTTGGTGTTCATTTGTTCCAAGTTGTACAAAATTTTCTAGGAAATTGGTGATAAGGCAAAAAATTGTATAGAATTAGTAGGAAAATATGCTTTCAAACTTTAATATACTGGGGCTTTGGGTAAACATTTATAGCACTACCTCTACATAGCCACTCTAGATCAGTTATTCAGAAAACCTAGGTGATTTGAGTGAAGATCAAAGGGAAAGATCTCCACCAGGAAATTAAAAACTATAAAAAGGATCGATATCAAGGAAGATGGGGTAAATTCTAAGCATGATGGATGATCACTACTGTTTCTGGAGCCTTCAGCGAGACTGTCCCAATAACTACCATGCTAGAAAGTCATATAAAAGTAAATTTTTTAATGATATGTAATTATAATTTATAAACTTATTGGTTTATTTTGTGAAACAAATACATTACTTTTGATTAGCACTTGAAGCTAGGTAGTAGAGATAGTAATACTGTAGAAAGTATAAAAGTTAAAAACTAGACTATTTCTTTCTAAAAAAGTTCAAAATACAATATCTCAAAAACTAGATCTGATAGACCAAATCTGAAGACAGTTTTGAATTCTGCACCCAAAACTTACTTAAAAACAGTTACAAAAACCCTAGCACTCAAAATGTGTTCAATGTGTAATAATTGAGTTTGAATACTTTACTTTTATGTGAATTTCTAGTTTTCAATTTGCTACCCTAGAACTTTTTCGCTTATTCCGTAACTACACTAACAGAACGAATATTGACGTTTGCGATGTTGGCAGCACAAAAAAATTAATTTACAGAATTTAGAACGCTGACTTTTGAAATTGCATTAGTCACATAATCCAGATTAACATCTGATTTGAATACGGTCTTTAATTTATTTCCTCTGTCGATCGTCTGTTAATAGCAATATTAATTGGTATAATAATAAGACGTTTATGACTCATATAAATGATTTTGAAGCAATGAATGAATCGTTTTATATAGCAAACCTATGACATCGTTACCAACTACTTGATTTTAACAAATATTGTGCGACTACTATTAGTAGATATAACAACGAGATAATTTGTATATTTTAGTTTTCTTATAACTCGCCCTTGTTTTGCTAATATATAATCAACGAAAAAATTTTAAAACTGACTCGTTTGTTAATCGGCGATAAATAATCTTGACAGATTACTTACTGACAACGTGGAAATGTTTCTATTGTGAATTAAATGTATATTAGACTCTGCTTTCATAACTACTCATTCTTTTCCCACTGTACTCAAGTGGCATTTTAAACAGTACAATATATCGTGACCTCTTGTAGTGGGAGATTTAACTTTATATAGGATTTTGAACTACGACTCAAAACCACTTTACCACTGTATAAAGTACACAACCAAATATCTCATAATAAGTATGTGACAGTTTACTTTATTGATTAACCACAGTACTTACTTCATTCTTTGAAGAAAGTTTGAGACTTGGTTGGAAAGTTGCTTTTGAAGAAAGTGAGTTATGTTGTTTTGTGCCTTTTTATTACCAAAGTTGCTTTGTTTTGCAATCATATTCTTTCAGTAGTAAAATTGTTGCTTCCTCATCATAATAAGGGTAAGTGACATGATTTTTCTCAATATATGGAATTGATAGGATGTAAAAATTAATTTCTACCCGCTTGAACATACAATTGGAGTATAGGTTATGATAAATTCTCTTATATAGTCCCAAGTCCCAACTTCGTGACATTGACATTGAAATTTATTACGGACAAAGCTGATAGATGAATATTCATTTGATGACGACAAAGTAGAAGTTTCTGGCACGAGGAAAAAGTATCTATTGTTGAGGATTATGGTGTATTACTATAGCCATTACTACTTTGCAAAATAATTTATCCGTAAAAAAACCTTTGTCAGATCTCGATTACAATAACTGGACTATGCTGTGCATTGGGGTTACTGTTATGGTTTCGATATTTATTTTTGTGAGCTAAAAATTTGGAAGTGGAAATACAAGAAATTGACAAGTATAAATTAGCTTTTGGAATCAAATGTAGATTTTCTAGATTTCTTATGTAGGTGGCTGTTCCGTCTGAATCGTTACATAGTTTATTTCTGACAATAATTTTGACTAGCTGAAAACACAAGAAGTGGATTTGACGTACTTAATTTGATACTATGCGTCACTTTTTGTTTGCAATAAGCATACTAAAAAGACATTTTTTAGTTAGAATGATTTACAAAAGTCGAAGTGCTTCAATCTTTGTTTTTAAAAAAATCGTGGAATAGGGGTTTTAGATCTGTTCAATCCAGCCTGTCAACTGTTACTAAATAAATATTAGAAGTAAAAATGGTAGTAAGTGTTATTTACTCTTAACATTCTAAATATGGCAGTAGCAAACACCTAGTCAATCTATCGACTTGTATCTTGGGGAATATATTGATTTGCTTTCTGTATAATAAACAATTATCCAGGTGTCAATAAGCGCCACCATGTGTTCTAAAACTAGTAGCGTGCAAGAATTGCCAGGCAAGTGTTACGTGCAAAATTTCAACAACGGAAGGTACCCTGTATATTCATTACCTTTCTGCTTAGATTTCTGTTTTGACGCGGTCGGTTGAGTTTAGTTTTATTTCATTTTCCTGTCAAGACGTCAACTGACTTAAACTCGTGCTTTTGTGATGGTATACTCCTCGGAATCTTTATAATATCGGCGTTAAGAATGCGAAATGAAATTACATTTTCATTAAACATTTATAGTAGCTTGTTCATCACAGGGCAAAATTTTCTCATTCTGTTTTAGAATTCTATGGTTATTTCCTTCTTAATTTGATAGCAACGTTCCGTCACTGTTTTGACTGCATGTTACCGGATGTATTATCGATCGATGAGGGGTTAATATCAGACAACACTACCGTCATGGCACGAGTATAATTTCTGGAAGCGTTTACGTTAAAACTAAAAACGAAGTCTTCGAAGATTCTACTCCTTATTCGTCAAGCAAACTGAGAAAATCAATCTTTGAAGTTAATGTGCAACAGCATCTCGATAATCGGGTTTTTATGTCTAATTTCTTTTAGTATTGATTTAATAATTTTGCAGATTTTGCTTTGTGAGTCATTAGTGTTGACAACAGATTTATTGTTCATAATTATTCCAGTTTAACTCGACGATAAAAACATTTTCTTCGGGCAAGTACTGGATTGTGGGTAAGTCTTATTTAATCGTACATTTGTGCCAGGAAGGTTTTTTACGAAATTTTGCTGGTTTTAATCTTACGTAATTACAATAATTGTTTCAATACTCATTGAGGTAGTTTCACTAATTCATTTTGTGTATGGTATGCTGTGTACCATCAGATATTTGTCAAGTAATTTTCTACATTTGCTATCGACACTTTGTAAACTTATGTGATTGTGTGATGCAATTACTTTTGGCATTTACGGTGAAGTGAATAATATAGTACAAAATTTCTGGTGCTCGTTGTTAATAGCAAATCTACGTTATTAAATTTAAAGTTTTTAGTACATACTTGTCTTCTTTTTTTTTGGGTTACACGACGTTCTGATCAGAAACAGAAGTTTTACTTATAAAAGATCTGGCGCCTTTTAACTCTTATTTATTTGAACCTCCCCATCTCCGAGACTGTGTGAGTTGGCTGTGCAAGGTCTGTAAGATCTATAGCTTGTAAATAAATTTGGCTACACCAACTTCAGGGACTTGATTCTCTTTTTTATCCCTTTCTTTGTCTTTCTCGTGGGTTCGACTTTGTTTAACGTTGCTTTATCTGGCTTCTAGTTATTGCTGCAAGACTTGATGTCGGAGTTGCTTCACTGGCTTTAGCTTCTTTTGTTTCTTAAAGGAAGCGCTGGGGTTTGAAGGTTTATATTAGTAATTTACTTACTTTTCTTTTAATCTGGATTTCTGGTCATGACAAGTGTCGTTGTACTTTTAATTCTTTAGGAATGACCTGGACTACGTCAGATTAACCTTTTTTTTGCCATTACTAGATTTTGAAGTTATTAGTGATACTACTTGTACTTACTTTGGCTTTGATTTGTTTCTTTGGTTTTAGGTTTTATTGATAATTTTTAGTGTATTGAAGCGCTATATATTCTTCTCAGATGAAGAGTCACTCACTTTACTTAATCAGACTCTGCTGATTCGGAAAATGATCTTGGTTGATTGGAAATATTTCTTCCTCTGGTGAAGATCCTTCTTTCTCGCTTATAGAATTTCATTCGTATTGGACAAAGGTTGTGTTTGTCTCTGTGTGGTGTTTCGTTACAGCATCAACTTTTTCTTTTCAGCTTTTTTGAAGTTTTATCTGGAAAGCTTTTCTTGTTTGTTTAGTGACGAATCTGAAATTGCCAAGTTACGTTTGTGGAATGATGTTGCTGCTTTGTTAAAGTGCGCTTCTTGTCTTGGTAGACTACGACGATTGTTCGATAGGAGAGATCATTCTGCAAAGTACTATGGGCCCTGACAAATACATTGGTACTTACGCCACCACCATGCGATACACTCTTCCTGCAGTTAGCAGAACCATCTCTCATAGCAAATACAGCTCGCCAAGGTCATTTGCCGGAATCTAACGCCGTCTCTGATCAACTTCCTTTAGCGTTGATTGAAACAAAATCTATCGCTTGAATTAATAACTTTAGATAATCGTTTGGAGTCTCAATAATTTCAATTTTCCTGATTCTTTTCTAACTCTCCTCAACAACAGAGATTCGTGACAAAGTTCTAAAAGTCAACTGTAGCCTCCCTTGGTTAGTAAGAGTTCTACTTCCGTCTTTTCTGCTATTCCTGCTATTTATTCTCTTAATACTTCTAAGTACTTTCTCCTTCTGTATCTACTTCTACTTCGAATACTCTGTGTTCGTTGTCGTTCTCAAGGTGATAAGCCTTTGCATGCAATTGTTCTATTCTTTTTTTTCTCAATTCCTCTCTAATTTCTTTTTAGTTTCTAAGATTTATTAAGCCTACTACTGGATCCGTGGTATTTAGGTACGATATCTAAAGTTACTGCTTCCTCGTCGTTTCTCTTGTTGGTGTGTTGGTGAAAAATCTTTTATGTAAACGTAAGTACGATTTTCTTCTTCTGATTCTGTGCGTTTAGAAGTTAGTTGTACTATCGGACCAGCGCAAGCAACTAATTCAGGATCACCTTTACATTACATCTGATTGTGGTCACTCCCAGTGTTGTATGTGCACTTTTAGAAGCCTCTATGGTTGCTGTCACTTCTACTGGCCTCATATGAAGCCTAAGGTTGTTGGGTTCTATACGTTATTGTTCTTGTTTGAACTCACAACGAAGCAAATCCGATTAGCTTACGTCACGCCTTTGCCAGCAACGTCGAAGCTTTCTAACATCTGGGTGTCGTTTAAGCAAGGTCTACGCGGCTTACATAGGGATTTTGTGGGTTGTTATTTCTTGGGATGCTTCGTGCAAAAGCCACTACCTTACATCCACTTCTGGTCATAATCACTTCTGCTTATTCTTTGGCTGTTTCCTTCTTCTAATCGTTCTCTTCTTTTTCATCGGCGTCGCAAGCGTCGTGTAAGTGCTATAGTTCACTTTTGGGTTCCCATGTTTTGACTCTTTGTTATTCTTTGGTTCTTGGTCTTTCGATTTTTTGTGGTGGTTCTATTCTTTAAATACGTTATTGGTATCTTGTTTGTTGTGGTTCGGATGCTATCTCATTTTGTTTTCGCCTGTTTGTTTGCTGTCACTAGAAATCTTAATCTAAGTAGAAAAGAATTTTTTTAGTTAAGCGTTCTCTCTGCTAAAATTCTTTTGGTTGCTTTCTTTATTCATCTGTATTTCAGAACAGACTTCCTTCTCTCCGTTTGTATATATATTTATATCCGTTTAGTCGGTTTTTCTGGATTGGTACGTCATCTATAGGACTTCTTTTCTTCTTCTGCTTTTGGATTTGGTTTTTTTCTTTTCTTGAGTTTTATCCTGGCTTAGTCTGGCCTCTTTAACTCTTTGGACGTATACTTTCCAATCGTTCTGGGGACAGCAATTGGCACAGGCCTTTGTTCTATGGGACTTAACTGATACTCACTCTCTTTTTCCTTCTTTTTCTTTTTTTTTTCTTTATACATAGGGGCGGTTGGAGTTTTGGGCGTGCAAGTCTCTCTCTTTTGTTCTTTTTGGGGTAGATGAACGAATCAGGCATTAACATTTAGCCTTATCTTTCTCCGTCTTTCTCTTTCTTTTTTTCTTGGTCTTCTTTACTTTTCATTTTTTTCTTTGTTTTTAGTTGTCTGGCCTTTTTAGAGCAAATTATCTCTTTGTTTTTTTTCTTTTATCTTAGTTTTTTTTGCTTGAACATTTTTTTTTCTTTTTTTTTCTTTTAACAACTTTCTTCTTCTATTAGTGATTGACGGCTACTGTGTTTCTTTTTTTTTTACCATTTACTTTCTTTCTTGTTGTAGATTGAGTTTAGTGGGTTGTCGTTTTGTTGTTTTTGGTTTGAAACTTGAATAGACTGCAACGTCGCTTCTGGTACTATGCGTACTTCCGCTTAGGTCGGCATTTTGATGTTGTCAGTCACCGTTAGGACTTTAGAAATCTGTTACGCATGCAAAAATTCTCACAACATAAATACCCTTGTATATTCATTACCTTCAAGTTAGATTTCTGTTTTTGACGCCTTCTGCCGAGTTTAGTTTTATTTCATTTCGTCAAGACATCAAATCGTTAACGACTTAAATTCGTGCTTGTAATGGTATAACTTCTGAATCTTATAACATCGGCGTTAATGGAAATAAAATTATAATTTCATTACGCATTTATAGTAGTTTTATTCATTACAGGGTACGCTTTTTCTATCCGTTTTTAGAAATTCCTGGTATTTTCCTTCTTAATTTGATAGTACGTTTCGCCACGTTTTGACTGCATGTTTCTGATGTATTATCGATCGATGATATGGAGTTAATATCGACAAAAATACCTTCATGGAACAAGTATAATCTCTGAAGGCCTACGTTAGAAACTAAAAAGTAAGTCTCTGATGCTTTCATCGAGATTATTATGATCCTTTATGCGTCAAGCAACTGGGAAATCAAGTTTTACTTTAATGCGTGCAAATAAGCATTCGATAATCGGGTTTTATGCGTTCTAATTTCTTTTTAGTATTAAATCAACAATTTTGTAGAGTTTTTAAGCTTTCGTGAGTCATTAGCAAGTTGACAGGATTTTGCTGTTCATAATTATTCCAGGTCAACTCAACGAAAAAAACAAGTTTACCCAAGGGGGCAAGTACTGGATTGCGGGTCCATATCATTTCTGAAATGAATGGATCAATAGAACAATAATGTAAATTTGAAAACAGATTCACAAAATTCAAACGTTACATACAAATATCTTCATTAGTAAAATAAAATACAAAACAAGATCTTACTTAAATCCATAATCAAATAATAATTTATGATGTCAGTAATTTTAAAACAATGTTAATAACTATTATTGAATGCAACTATTTTAGTTTATTAAAAACAAGATTTACTATCACAAACATATCATATTGGTATACAAACTTGTAGGACACATTTATAAATTCCTGTTTGATACACTTCATAAAAAGTGTAAATTTTAAAATTCAATTAATGACTAATTTATTTAGTGTAATTGCATTTAATCATGCTATATATTTAAGTATTTTAATTGTAATTTGTAAATGTTAAGACAAACAACCTAAAATTTAGTGGTAAGTTTATATATTGTATATTTTAAGTTTTATATATGTAAATGTACAAGTATTGATATACTACATTTGACGTTATTTTAATAAAGATTTGGGGCTGATGAAGTGGTCACTTCAAGACGTACTTGATAACGTCGCCCTTAATTAGATGAGCTAAACAATTATAGGTGGTAAATACGAAATTCTAAAAAAATCAATGATTTAATTAGCATTTCTTAAAGTTTTTATTTTCCATCCACATAAGCTAGTTTCTTTATATTTTTTACAATAGCCATCTCTCTGATCTTCTCCAGAATCAATTTCTTTTTATTTCGTTTTTTCTGGTCAGTTTATGAATTTCCCGTGAAATGATTTCTTCAAACTGGACCTCCATTTTTTTAGTAAACAATTCTTAAAAATTACCGTATCTAAGAGATAGAAACGTAAACAACAAATGTTAAAAAATTTCTACATCAGCAACAATGACGTCATTGCATAGGCCACTTACCAAAAACGATACAAATTCAAAATTAAAATGCTGTATTTTTTGTTCTTATTTCTCAAACTATGGTGCAATTTTAATAAAAAACGATAACATGTAGATATGACACGCTTAGAGGAAGTGTTCTTTAAAGTTACTCAGCGTCGTTAGAAAGCTAACTCTGCTTCGCGTTGCCAGCTTTAAACTCGCCGCACGTGCTTTAAAGGCTTGTTTTTACACTTGTATCATAATATACCATTTAATTTTGTTTACGTGGCAAAATTTTCATAACGTAATACCCTGTATATCGAATTAAAATTAGATTCCGGTTTTGACGCCCTCTGCCATCTTTCTGGTTACTGACATGTTGCGGAATCTTATTTCTGAAGCTGTCAACTCACTTAAGACGGTCTGTGTTGTTGCTGAATTGACTCTAAGATTTAATAGTACATCCACTGTGATGGATAGAAATTATAAGTTAATTGATGAATTTATCGTAATTTATTCTTAAGGCACAGGCTGCTCTTTCGCCACGCTTCTTTTGGCATGCATGTTCCAATTTGAACTTAATTAAGTACAAGGATGGAATTAACTTCTGAGAAAATAATTGAAGGCCTTATTGAATTATCAAAAACACCGAAAAAAGGAATGGTCACTTCTTCGACACTTCAGTCGATTACAATACTCACCTTTGATTGTTAGAAGAAATACAGCATTCGATATATATCGGGTTAGGTTATACTTTGCGTCATATATTAATAATTTTGTAGACTTCTGACTTTGTGAGTCATCATGCGTATGATATCGACTTGCATTCATATTATTTCAGGCTACTCACCGGGGAAAACGTTTTCTGGCCTCAAGTAGGTACTGGATTGTGGGTAAGTTTATTTAATTATTTTGTCGCTGTCATGAAAAGTCACTCACGGAATCCTTCTTTGTTACAATGTTAATTTCCGTACATTTACGATTATTGTTGCAATACCATTAAGGTAATTTCTTAATCATTTTGTGTGTATCGAATGCTGTGTAGAAACGATATTTATTACGAAATTTTCTTTCGCTATTCACTCTGGACTCAACTGTAGGTGTATTGTGTGTTGCCGAGTTACTTCTGGCATTTATGTGATTGATCGAGGCAGAGAAGTTGTTATTTATGGGAAATGATCTGGCGCCCTTAATCATTATTCACTAATGGAACCTCCTATCTCCGACTGTGTGACAAGTTGGCTGTGTGGCAAAAGGTTCGTAAGCACCTCCAAAGCTTGTAACAACTTATGTGGCACTTTTTTTTTAGTTTTTATTATTATAATGATAATTTTTAGTAGCTTTCTATTTAAATCTATATATCAAACATTACTATAAAAAGCACTTTGATATTACATTAAAGTAGCAGATGAAATTATTGTGTAGAAATTATAAATGGCACAAGTTTATTGTAACTTACATATTTGTAATAAATAATACATTTTATAAAAAGGAACAACAAGAAATGCTTTCAAAACTATACAAATTAAATAAAAGATGTGTATGTTCATTTAGTTCTAAAAAATCACATATCTTCTATATACTTTATACTTTTCCTTCCTGATATTTTCTCCGCATGTCTTCTATAGTAATCCGGCAGGAGTAATATCTTTAGTTTCTGGGAAAGAAATACTTAACAATACGCAGAAAGTGTGCCGTGTTAAGACAGCAAATACAATAAACGGTGTAGGCTTCCATAGCTCTTAAGCTAAAATTATAGGTTAAATTTAAATTATCAACTGACTTTATTTCTGGTACCAATAATAAGCAAGTTGTGGTACTGTAATATTTCCAACTCTAAGACCAAACATCGAGCACAATGACAACAGTGTTTGTCTTGGAGAGATGTGGGAAACATCTCATTTGTTATCATATATATTCACGTCTATAGTTATCGATATGCCAAACTTTCCTATTAAAACATATTGTTAATTTGAATCCAATCGTGTAGCTGCAACAGGATAAAAAAATATATTTATTATTTTGGTTTATTTTCTCTTACCAGTAGGTGTAAAAATTTAAAAAATTGCACAGAGAATATACACGCCAACGTATATCCACTTGATAAAGTCAATCTTCTTCCAATTCGGTCGACTAGAAAATACGTAATCACACAAGCTGGAATTTCTATTAAGCAGCATAAATGAAGTCTAAGTAGGCGTCTCCTGATAAAGTTACTGAGGTAATCTGATTGTCCGTAATATACAAAAGGCAGGCAATCCAGCAAAAAAAGAACAACAGATACATCTAGTGAGTAAGATCCGTGTGACCTTAAAAGCTCATTAACTGGATATGTTGCAGTTTCTGGTTTCATCTACAGTTTCTGTCAATTTTTTTAAACCAGAATAAGCAAATCGATCTTTCCGTTTACTTTTGCAATTTTTTTTTTGAGAACAATGCTTAACTCCATCGTACTTTTGTGCATTATTAACTACATCGTAACGAGACTCAGAGCATTAGCCTAAATTACCGGTTAAGCTCTAGTATAAAAAGTCCATAAGATAATACGTAAGAATAATCTAGAAAAGAAAGTTTTTATCAAAGCAACAAGTGTGTTAAAAAACCAGTCTACCTCCATGATTGCAAAAGCCACACATCACTCCTCCTAGACACATACTTCCTAATCCATATGAAAAAGAGATCATCAACGTATTTACTGAATACTTCGTTTTCGTGGGACCAACTAATTCAGCAGCTGCAACACATTACGAACATAATACCTTTGGTGGGTACTTACATCTTAAAGTATTACCTAATACAAATACGCTTGCATACGCCCCGAGGATATAAAAAAAAATGAATCAAAAACTTGAAGTACCAGGAAGATGTTGTAATGATGATAAGGCAAAAGAACGTGATACACCAAATAATCCACTAACTACCATACTTGTAAAGGCATATATAAAATCTTTCTTTCTGGCTGTACTCTTTAAAAGTACGTTACAACATATAAAAAAGTGGCAATTTTAAAAAGTACGTTACAATATAGAATGATTTACAACTGCATATTTTTTTACAGTAATTTTTTGTCCAGGCTGGGACAATTGCATTTATAGTTAATCAAAATTAAGGTTTTCAAATTTATATCATTCACGGTACTAATAACACAATCCTTACTTTTACTAAGTAAAGGAACTTCTTCTGGGTGTCTGAAATGATGGGAAATGTTTGTAGTTTGATAATAATTTAGACTGCGTTAGACAAAAATTCTGAAAAACCTTAACTCCTCGATTTAAATATCATTATTATTAAAATCAAATTATTGTTTTAGCTTAATTTCTTTTATATTAGATTTGTTCATTGACATATAATCAATAAAATTATGACTCGTAGTCAAAAATACTTTCTGGCATTAAGTATGCCAACATATCTGATAATACAGAGTCTCTTGATATTGAACAAAAAAATTAGAAATTTAGCATTTGTAATTTAGATATCGCAAAATACAAACTAGAGATCCGAAATATATCCAGCAAATTGGCAAACCAATGAACTCTTCTGATACTGTTAATCTGTGCCAACAAATGCCAAGTTTCTTTTACATTCTCATCACAATGCAAATCAAACTGCAACAAAATTCTTAACACAAATTCTAAATAAATATTATTGTTTATACTTACATCGTGCATTATCGATATTTCTGGAGTTTCGTATACAAAACGCCTGTGCATTTTTCTATAATACTTGTATTAAAATCACTGATGGCACAGATCTTGAACCCGCTTTTTATTTATTATGTTGGTATTTGGCACATCTTTCAGGCTTGTAACCATCTTTGTAAACGGTACTGCATTCATTAGCCATGGAGCTAAAATGCAAGGTGACGTCTCAGTTTTCGCAAGAAGGAATGAAACACTAGCATAAATTTTTTTTTATCGGTCTGTGCATAATTAAACATTTGTGAAGTTACTCTGTGTTTTACCTAGCTTAGCTTCTGTAAAAAATATATATAACGTTGGAAAAAATATTAATCCTATTGTCAACACATCAACAATAATAAAATTTGTCGTTGGTATCTTCCAAATTCTCCTACTTCAGTCAATATTATGGTATCTAGATGATTTTCTTGTGAATTCCTTCATTTCTCACTGGTATTATGTGCGATTAGCTAAAAATAAATTCGAAATTCAGCATTATTTAAGCATAATTCTTAATTTTTGTTTACAGGTTATTTTCCGTTTGTCGCTTTCTTTATGAGTCAAATTTTGTAAATAATAATAATTAATAATAAATAAAAATGAACGTTTTAAAAATATATGCAATCGGCAAAATTAAATTTCTTTTGTATTATTTTAGAAACTGAATTCAAATTATCGCGTTTTATTATGCAATAATATTAAAAATGTTATTTAGAATTTTATATTTTAGGAAATACAAGTGCTCCTGTTTAAATCAAGCTGAACACCTTACAATAATAAATTTCTAATAACATTCTCTAGCAATCAAAATTTACTTGAACTTAATAATTTTTTATAAAATAAAGATTTTTAGTTATGTAGTAGCATGTGTTGGTAATTTAGAAATACTCTGCCCTAAACTTAATTCCAAAATGTTCCAAATTTTATTCAAAAATTTTAATTCTTATGTGAGTAAAGCTTTGAGTGCCCTTTCTTAGTTGATTTATGCTCTCACTCTGAAACAAAAATTTTACATATGATTTAACCCAGTGAGACTTTAAAAAATTATGGTATAAAGTAGTAGTAAAAAACTACACTCCTTTTTAACAACAATGGTATTGCATAAGCAGTTATTAGGGATGAAAGTGCTTGTCACAAAATATGAATAAGTTGTCTTTACGAACATACATCGTTTTGCTAGAGCTCTGACATTTCAAGTGTAAAAGAAACAAATGTCTGAGTTCTATGACAATTTGGATAATGTGTATGTTGCAACTAAATTTAAAACTGACTCAAATTTTTAACGTAGACGAGACAGGTCCATCTATAGTATAAAAGTAAAATTTTCTAAAATTTATTACTGTCGTTGTAAAAATAGATTGGCAGCTTATGAACTATCCATTCGTTGTTAACTACATTTGTATGAACGTAGCAGAAATATTTGTGCCGCCGCTAATAATTTTTCCGAAGAAAAGTATGGACTGACGCTTTCATGAAAGGTGTCTTAGTAGAATCAATCGGTAGAACCTCATCTCGTCCGGATATGATTCAGACCCAACTCATTCTACACACAAAATTCATCTTTTGATAACGTTTATATAAGCCCTCTCAATGGCTATTATTCTGGAGCAAGTCAGTAGTCTGAATTTGTGTAAATGATAAACTCTATTGACATCATAGACTTTTTTTTTGAAAATCTTATTTAAAGTGCCAGAGAGGAGAAATAACAGCAAAAGGCTTTAAAATGGTCGTATAGATATTCTTTTGTAATAGAAATGTTTTCTAGTGACACTTGATTACTACATTAAGCTGCGGAATTGGTAAGATGTTAGGAAAAAGTCTAAGATGCAGCTGAAGAACAAAAGTCTTTGATCCGTCTATTCTTGTACATTTTCAACAGTGATAAAGCAGGTCTTCGTCTTCTAAAGGATTTTCTAGCAGAGCACAAGTTTAAGTCTTATTTCCAATATTTTTATATAAGCATGTGGAGTTCCACACAGTGGTAGTATTTTAGAACCTAAGTTTATTTTAATATTTTATATTAATGATCTCTTGAATCAAAATATTAACGGACAAATTTACTTATATGCGGATGATGACACATATTTAATTTATAGTAACATCAATATTGAATATTTGAACAGTATTTACATGATGTAAACATAATAAATAAATGGATAAATGACAACAGATTAAATATTAACACTAAAAAACAGATTATATTATATTTTGGAAAAAAGCATATTATAAAAATCATATAATAAAATTGAAAGCAAGATAATTCAATACTAGAACAAATACAATCTGTATATAAAAAAATTTCTTCCTTTCTCGAACTAAATACTTTATATCAACAACATGTTCTTAATGATAATTAATAACTCATACGTACACAACTACAGTATATTTTTAATTATTTATATCTCTATTTGGGGAGAAGTTTCTTTAGTAGATTTAAAATTATTACAAAATAAAGCGTTAAAAGTAATAAACTAATACACAAATCCATTTCACTAGATAATTTATGTAAATCTATTCATATTGACTCAATAAGATCTGGGCAAAAGTGTAAAAGCAGAAAAGAGCATTAATGCAAAAATGGGACTTTAATTTACAATAAATACTGTAGTAAATATTAAAAAATATCTTAAATTTAAGTTTGAATTAAAATTACAAAAAAATATGTATGTATACCAACCTCTATAAGTGAATTTGATTGATAACTGAAATGTTATTGTTTTTATTGAAAGGTGTTTTACTAGATTTAAATAGTTGTATTGCTCTCTATTTTTGTATGTAACTGATTTATTTCTCTTTATTTGCACTAAACTGTTGCATATTTTGTAGAAAACCATAGAAATTCCTCATTTATAAACCTCCCACTTACTGCGTTGATTTGTCATTACACAAAGTTTAATCCCCATTAGCTTTGTGGTTTCAGTAAAAAATGCGTTATCTATTTGGATTTGATTATTTTAGACTTCTGTAATAAATTTTAATTAAAAACGTTAAAAGAAACTTGGAGTAGAAATTAATTGTTTTTGTTTATACTGGAAAGTTTCTCAAAGTATTTCGGAAGCTTCGGAACGATTGATCGAAAAGAATAGGAATATTTTGTTTTCCGATAACGAAAAAATATAAAAAGTGATTTGAAGAAAGCTGGAGTCAGTTTTTCGAATCTTGTTGGAGAGAGGAAGAATTCGCTGTCGGTTGCCAGATGATAAGGTAGACTCATCAGTTCCTCAGTGACATGTGCAGAACAATACATACAGTGCGCTTGCCAAAAGTATGGAATAAATGGATTTATCTTTGATCTGTCAGGATTGTCAAAAAAATTCTTGACAAGTCAAATTGATTTATTTTCAAAAACCAAACATTTTGCAGTATTTTTTAATTTTTATACTCCCACCTTCTTTTCAAAAAATTACGTCATCATTTTTGAAATAGCAACCTCCCATTTTTGTAATTAGTTTTAAAATAGGCTTATTAAATCTCTTATTTCAGAAATTTGAAAGATTTCAAATACGGCTATTGTTAATAACACAAGTTTTTAGATTAAAGTAAAAATAGTTCTGTTGGTTAGCGATGATAAGGTGCATAATGTTTTTGACGACATTGTCAGTTTTGTATTGATACGCGATCAATCAACTAATACCAATGGCTCGACGATTAACGATTGTAAGTATCGTAATGCGCAACTTATTACTTCCGGGCAAGCAAGTGAGTATAGGGGCACGTAAAACGTCACAAGTGGCATCTATACAAAGTGACATTAGTGCAACAGCTGAATGAGGAGGATGATTCTGATTGCAGGACTACAGTTTTGCAAAAAACTAATGAACATTTGTAATGTGGATATAGAGAGTTTGCTAGCCGAGTTTTATTCAGAGACGAAGCAACTTTTCATTTAAGCGGAACCGTAAATAAACAAAACTGTTTCTGCTATTCATCTGGAATTCACAACCCTCATTGAATGATGGAAGCATACACAATTTTCTCTCAAAAACTAAATGTTTGAGCTTAGACATAAGCGGTAATAGAGAATTCATTGAAATAATTTTTTATCGACGTGGTCATTAACAGATCCAAAGTATTTACAACTCCTACGCGACGGTACAATATCTCCGGCATTGGATGAAAATCTGAATTGAGTGATAAGCTATCTTAAACTGTTAGTGGCAAACAATTGGGGGTTACTGTTTAAAAAAATGATCACGGCATTTTTGGAAAAGAAGTGTAGGTAGTAGCAAAATTAAAAATACTACCAAATGTTTTCAAAATAAATTATTTTGACGTGTCAAAGTTGATTTCTTACAATCTTGATACAGTGACTCAAAATAAATCCATTATTCCATTAGTTTTGGCCTTCACACTGTATATATTAGTGTGTTATTTTTTTAAATATAGTTAGATTTTAATTATTTACTGTTTATAAAAAAATTAGTTTTAATCGTGAAAATTTATATAGTGTGTAAAATAAAATTACATTTAAAATTATTACAATTGGTATCAAGTGTGGGACGATCTTACGTTTGGTAATTCTGAGATTATGTAAACTTGTGATTACTCTCGTGATTACGTTTTATTAAACTTTATCAGAGTGCATAATTAGTCATATAATAATAAAAAATTTGCATAGTTCATAAAATTTAGTGCAAATAATTAAAAATAATAATAACTGAACAAACAATGATTTAGATAAAAAATCCTTTGTGGATTTAAAAATCTGGTGTATTAAAGTTGGTGCTACAACAACGGCATTGTGAAAACTGGAAACAAAACAGAATAGACGTTGATTCAGTATTTATTTGGCAGTTCCCAAAGTAATGGATTTTGGGAGCCTTCATTAGAAAAAGTTAATGATAATTTTCAGAAAATAGAAGAAACCCTATCCGAAAATGCAATGTGAAAATGGAAGAAAATACTTAGAAAAATGGAAAAAACGCTAAAAATAAAAGACAAACTCTCCGAACATTCTTAGAAAAATGGAAAAAATTTAAAAGTTTAAATAAAGAAATACGAACGAGCATTGAAAAATCAAATAAAACTATAAAAGCCATGTGTAGAAAACCAAATTAAAAATTGTTCAAGAAAACTCAAGCAGATATATGTTAAATTTAAGAGAAGAAATATGTGAAGTTCCTAGAAACAGAACAGAAACAATAAAAGCAAATTAGAAGACAGAGTGAAACTACTTTAAAAAAAGAAAAAATCGAATTGATTGTCACGGTAAAGCAAGCGTCACGAGACTAAAGAATTTAATAATGGATCATTAGGGAAGAAACCACTAGCAAGTTTAAAGTTGTAATGGTCCAAATTTTGATGGAAAAGTTCTTTGGCCAATGTATTACATAAGCAGTTTGAAGCCGCAACTGCAGCTATAATAGTTGAAGCAACAAACAGAAAACGACGTTTTTAATAGTGGTTTTACGATGCAAGAAGCGCTTTGAATTTAGCAGATCATGTTTCTGAGCACTTGCAATAAAATTACAAGCTCTTAATTTCACGTTTAGAAATGAAATTTGAAGATGCTCATTTTTAGCAAGTAAAGTGCTAAGCCCAAATAAAAATCGAGTTGAAAAACCTGCAAAAAGTATTCAGAGTTTAAAACTGACATTGTCAGGATTGACACGGCTTGCGTATGCCACAGCACTCAGATACCTTCTTAGAGCAATTGACTATTCAAATCTTTGTAGTCAGCCTACCATGAGACAGCAAAACGCAGCAGAGTTAGCTACATCCTAAGACGCTGGATGACGCTTTCTTTAGTGTATGCTTGAGTTTGAAGTAGCAAAACAGGCATCGTACCAAGACATTCATAAACTTCGCTGTGCTGCAGAAGTACCTGCGCAAGTACCATAGAGAGCATCCAGGAGAGTGATGAGAGCCACGTACGACAACACCGTACTAGACCCAAGAAGAAGACAAGTGCAGAGCGCCTGAACGCCTGGAACGAGTTGATCAAAAAGAAACACAAGTTAATCTCATCTAGTCATAAAGTATGAATAATTGCCATTCAAATGGCATCGGTTATGGATCAATTGCACAACATATATCTTGGTGGCAAAGACTATTGGAAAAAGTGTTCAAAGTTACTGGTTGACCTGGAAGCGATACAAAACCTATAATTCGTCCTTACATATCATTGGTAAATGAGAAGACATTGCCAGTAACAGTACGACTTCGGGAACGGGGAGGGCCAAAAATACTTCTTACAGACAAAACCAAAATGGCTATTGGTTTGGGAAATAGAGTATTTGACCATCAACGCTACCAGTAGCCGACATCACGAAAAAGTTATCCTGGGATTAGACGTTATAAAAAAGTATAGGTTCCATTTTGATAAAAAATGTCCTAAAGATCGACAGTAAAAATTCTTTTTCATTTGCTTCAGACTTCAAACAACCGCATAGAGTCTTATTGAGTAATGACGTCACTATACCTAGAAAGACTAAAAGTGTGGGTGATGGTACACCGACATAAATATCTCCTCCGGGAAGACTTAGATTTGCATTATTGGAAAACCAATAGAAAGTTAGATTTAGTTAAAAGGAGACTACTGGGTTGGTAGAGAATCTAGTACGAGTGAAAATCACGATGCCAGTTAGATCTTGTGAGAATGTCAGCTCCGATACAGTAACGTTGAAAAAGGAAGACCATGGTAGACCAATGCACGCCAGTATCTCTCTAAAATTGTAAGTATGCGTTAATTCTAGTGTAGCATCGTCGCCGAAGAAGTGCCTCTATAACATCTATTAGACATTCCTGACTTCAAGTGCCAAAACCTCTAACTAAAAACTAACTGGTTAAAGTTATAATGTTGATCCAGCATTATGAAAATGTGTTTGCGCTGGAGAATGATTCTGAAGAAAGAACTAACGTGATAAAGCACAAAAATAAATACTCGGTCGATAAGAAGGCTTTCCATCAACCAAAACAAGCCTTCGACGATTTTAGTTATCTGACCACAGGTCTAAGATGGACAAGAAAGAGTAATCGCGTATTTTAGTAGTTTTGTTCAGGTTAAAAAAATTAATGCGTGACGAAGAGGAAGCTGTTAGCAATCGTCAAGTCCATAGAACACTTTTACAAATACTCGTATGGACATAATTTTTTCTAAGAACAGAGCACGCCACTTTGAAATGGCTAATGCAGTTTTCGAACTGGCAAGATGAATCGAAAGACTGCAAGAGTATGCCGTGCCGAAAACAATCATCAGAACGCTGATGCCTTGTCCAGAAGACCGTGTCTGGCAGACTGCAGCCATTATTCAAAAACTTGAAGAAAAGATCTAATGCCTCCGAAGAACTCCTATGGTTGACGACACGTGGAAACCATGCTGCAACGTCGCGAACAAGAATACAATACTTAAATAAGAGTATTCCTGAACTGAAAAGTAAACGGCCGACGACCAACCTGGGAAGAATTGACAGTTATGGCCAAAAACATCAAAGCCATACTGGGCGCAGTAGAAAACGGTCTTTTTAGACAATCGCTAGAGAGTGTCGAGGGTACGGAAAACAAGCTGCAGTTAGTAGCGCCAAAATGCCGAGTGTCGCAGGTATGGCAGCATCTGCACGATGCTACTTTAGGAGGACACTTTGGCGTAAAAAACGCATTAGGTAAAGTTTGGAAAAAACTCTACTTGGTGAATTGCAATGGTATGGTGCCTTAAGTGTACAGTCTGCGCATCAAGAAATGGTCCAACGAAAAAGCAACATCGCTGGGCCGTTCTCAGAATATGGTTCTGAAAACAAATACATCTTTATAGCGATGGAGGCAGTATTGGTATGGCTTCTGCAAGCAGTTAGATGACTAACGAAGGATTTTTTTAGAAGTTGCAAAACACATTAAAAATACTTGCATGCTTCTAAGAAAACCCTGTCTAAATACTGTTAGTTAACCATAATACACATGCATCGTTAGATGTAATATTGTATTGCAGAGGTAATGGTTGAGTACTTCTTAACGTTTCCGTCCCCATCACAACACTGATAATCGTTTACAACTCCTAGATGTGTGTGTATTTGAGCTTTTTTGAAGCTCGTTGTCGTGCCGCATTCAACTTATGGACACATCCGGGGAGAGTTGGCTTATTACATAGTTTATGGTATTTTGTAACAGCTCCAGCTTTTGATGAAGCTTTTAATAGAAAAACATTTATTATTTTAGGTTTTTAAAATTCAATAAATTTTTTTTTTCTGAAGATTTTGTTGAGCTGAAGTTACGGAAGTCAGGGGCTATGTATCGCAGCAAGATAATACAAATCATGTTAGTCCAAAATGATTTTACCTTCTTCAATTACGGGAAATGTCTTCTACTTTATCAGCAAATTTTTTAATTCACGAGTCAACAGTCCTACAATTTTAACTCTTTTTGAAAACAAATCTTCCAAAATTGTAATTTATATTTCCTGATGTAAAGCTTACTTCGGAACAGGTCCGTTCTATACCCAAATGCTGTGGAGAGTAAGTTCCTAAGAAAGGAAGAATGAAAAAATCTCTACTGTCATTGTAAGGATGTGCTTAGTGAAGCATGGCAACAGCAAGTGGGTGTAATACAAGCTGACACCAAATAGATATAGAATAGCAACTATATGGACAAGATTGTGATACATGTGCTTTTTATGGTTATTTATATTAATAAAGTAGTAAAAAGTCCAGTTGTGTTCTTAAATACAATAAATACAGAAACGTACAACACTGTACACCATTATGACTTACACTACACCTAGAAAAATCATGGATTAAAATATGGAATTAAAAGAAAAACAAAACTGGGTTGAAGAAAGAAAAGCAAGGAAATACAGAAAAGAAATAGGTCAAACTTGTATATTCCGGGAAAAAGTGCTTTGTGATAGGAGGAAACCTTAGGAAAAGCAAAAAATGAGAATAACTGCAAAAATCAGAGGTGATAGTCTTATGGAAGTCGAGACCAAAGATAGTGAAGATTTTAGGTTGGGATAATATGCAGAAAGGAGAATTTAAGTTCTCGTTAAAATTTGGAAAACACATAAATCTTACATGTTGGTCAGATTGAAGATAAACTGGGGCAAATGCATTTTTAATATTGTTTTTTAAATGACATCACGACAAGAGTTTGTATTTCTAGATCAACAGGACAACAGTTATATTTCTGCAGAAGATATTAGTGCAAAATTTCCATAGCCCCTGAAACTTTTTATAATTTTTCGGTTCATTTTCATGGTTGTAATATGGATTAATACAATGTATAATATAACATAATAATTAAAAATTGCAGTTGTGAGACAACGTTATTAATTACATTTTATGAATACTTGTGTCCATATGTGCCTCACAGAAAATATTGTCTTGTCCACATGTGCTCTCCTTTTAGAGATACAAATGGACTAATATAAAATTCTGCAAAGAGAACTGAGAAATATATGCGAGTTTTACATTGATGAATTCAAGGCTTTGCAAGGAAACGGTGAGAGTTATTAAAGGTTTTAGTTCTTAAAAAAATTTAATATAGTAGTTCAATTTACGACATGAAAATACTAACAAAATAACATATAAATAACAAATGCTACAATTTCACATCAATACTCATTTATTGAAGTGAAACTTCTTTATCGGCGTTGGAAAAAAAATTACCGTCACATTTTTGCTTACGTCAGTCACATGGTTACGCGTCACATTTTTTATTTTTTGGTTACGCGTCACATTTTTTCTGAATCGCAATAGCGACGTGATAAATAATATATCAATAATAAAGTGATCAACAAAATCAAAGGCTTCATTTTAATTCTAATTCCAGTGGATTTTTAACAAAAGTAAGTAATTATATCTATTTTTCTAATACTGGGTGAATTAATTGATATAGAGTATAAATTTGAAATATGTTATTAATTTAAATTTAAAATATTTAAGGTTAACTCAGTTTCTGATTGAACGATGACATTTTAAATTTAATATATTTAAGGTTAACATCAGTTTCTGATTGAACGATGACATTTTAAATTTAATATATTTAAGGTTAACTCCTAGTTTCTTGTTTGAATGATGACAATGATAGTAATAATTTATTTCAATAATGAAATGTTGTAATAATCTTAGTAGCAAAAGTTAAAGTGAAATACCTGTATTATTTGTATTCATGTCTATTATAATAAAATCTTTTTGTTTAAAATTTATCTAATTTTAAATTTAAAATATTTAAGGTTAACTCTCAGTTTCTTATTGTAACTATCGGTCAATGTATATGATTCATTAAAATAGTATTTATTAATTAATAAGATCATAATTTAATGAACATCAATTAATTGATATACATGCAACTTTTCAGAAATTGGTTAAATAAAGTTAAATTAGATAAAGTTTAAACAAAAGGATTTTATTATCATAGACATGAATACAAATAATACAATTATTTCACTTTAACTTTTTGCTACTAAGATTATTACAGCGTTTCATTAATTGTAATAGAATTATTACTACTCATTGTCATCGTTATTATATATTTTTGTAATTAATGGCTTATGGTAACTGAAATATGAAATTGAATCTACAAAAAATTAGTTAATTGATTTACAAAAATTTGTATTCATGTCTATGATAATAAAATCCTTTTGTTTAAAAATTTATCTAATTTAACTTTATTTAACCAGTTTCTGAAAAGTTGCATGTAGATCATTTTGCGAAAAATAAGGCCATAAAGAAGTTTCACTTCTTACATGTGTACACTAGTTATTCTTCATCGCATCATCATTATTTCAGTCGTTACTTTACTTTTCAGTTTTAATGTTCTAAAGTTTTTATCAAGTTTGGTTCGTCCAGCATCTCTAATACTTGCTTATCAAAGGGTTTCCTGTGCTTTTTCTTTGATACTTTTATTTCAAGGAAATCACTGGGTCTGATGAGTTTAGCATCTAGTTTAAAATATCAGTGTTAGTATTGACGCTGGACGTTTTTCGTGAGTGAAATGTTCTCGTGTTTTTGTAACCTTTTTTTCTGGCCTCTAGAACATTTTCGGACAGCTGTTCGATTAGCAAGGGTAAGAACGAAATAATATCGGCGCCGTGTATTAAAATTTTATGTACTGATACAGTCATATCGACCATGAATATAGCTCAATATACATTTGAACTGTATCCAAACAATACCTTTAAAATTTTAAAGTGTTTATGCAGTGACGACTAGACAAGGTGGTTAAAACGTTACTAAACCTTCTTATCAAATTTTCATCTAGTCTATTAATTGTTGATAGGCAGTTAGGCACTCAAATTTTGGAGTTTTTTTCCTTTTGCTTGCCATTTGGTAGAAGATGGAGTTACATTCTTCTATAAAATTTTTGCTCTTTATCACAATAAACAAGAGTTACTACCGTGCACAATATAACATTTGAATTCTTATATTGTATGTTATTGCTAAAGAGCGGACAGTCAGGCATATGCCTGGAGCCTGCCTATTTTATCTTTTTGTGTAACTTTTTGTCTTTTTTGCCTTTTTAAAAAGTATTATTTTATATTGCCTTTTAACATATAAATTTTGAAAAGTTTGTGTAAACAGTGTTTTAATAGGTAGATGACAAAAACGCTTTACAGAATTTTACTTAAATTACGTACAATAATATAATTTACATTTTTTGCTCAAAAGGTCTTACCACGAACCTAAATAACAACAGGGATTTTCATGTTTTGTTAAACAATGGTTTCCAGAAAACATTAAATACAAAGCCTTTTATAGAAAAGAACTATTGTAACAATTTATACTAGGATTGTGTAAGCAATGACAGGCTTAATAGAACACTATTTACAAAACCAAAAGGATTTTGGAATGAATCATATTTTATAAGTTTATCCAGTACCTAAGTAAAGCAAACAAATATATATAATTTTAATTCTGTCTGGTGGGATTCCTTTCATGCCTGAGACACATGACTAAAATATTCTTTGTCTGTTATAAATGGCTGTGATATTGTCACACTGTGATAGTCTATTGCTGTTGTGCTGTGAGTAAGTTTTAAAAAATGCCACTAATAAACAATCAAAATTTGAAAATTATTACAAGTGAATAAATTGACAGTAATTTAACAAACTGAAGGGGAAAACCTTTTTGTCAAGTTTGTTCAAAATCAGTAAGTTTGTATTATCTTAATTTAAATGCATTTAATTACTAGTATTGTAACGATACAGTAAATATTAATCATGCTTCACAACGAAAATTATTAGTAATACACGAATAAATGATGTAATGCAGGTTTATTTTTAGAATTCTCGAAACTAATGGCGTTGTTTTATTTACTCAAGTTTGATTTTACGACACTAAAATATGATTCTCAAGAGGAAGCTAGTGCGTGACTTTTAATGAAAACAAAAAGTAAAAGCAATTATCAAAATTAAAAAAAACAAAAGAGACGTTGTTTGAAATACCGGCCAGAGCACAAGTGCAACCCGGTATTGTATTTTGAGTACTTTAGTCTCGGTTGTGCAAATTTCCCTAAATATTTTCACTACTTGGGAAACGCGAAGTGAGTTTTTCTGTGAATGGTCAGAAAACCGCCAGGAAAATAAATTAAAGGTATTGTAAAATTTTTGTACTCTGCTTAGAATTATTTTCGAGTGACTTTGAATCTGAAGCTGTCATGGTTAATACCTTTGCTGAATGCAAAGCGTCACATACAGATCTGACATACAAATCAGTTCAAATTCAATAATCGAATTACGACTTAAGTACCATAAATGGAGACGTGGTAAAATTTCTATATTCTGTGTTAGTGGCATTAACTATAATTATCAAATTGAAAATTCAACGCACCAAATTTCGGGTTGAATACAGAAACTAAGTGAACAGCGTTTGTTATTATCACATCGCGTTTTGTTTGCGTGCTGTGTGGTGAATCTGATAAGTGATAAAAACGCTCAATAGTTTCACCGTTATATAACGCGATATAGTTGAATAAAACTAAAATTATTTGTTTAAAAAAATAAAAATAAAAAACTTTGTAAAGTAGATAGTATTAACTAACCCTTGCATGATCTATTACTTAAGCAATTATATACGTTTATTTTTGTTTGTATAATAGATCTAAGTTACATGTTTGTTTTTTTTTATTGATTTATCTGTGTAATGATTACTGTAACACTACAGGTAAGTTCCAGGAAGTGTTAATTCTAAACGCAAGTAATCCGAAAGTTAAGGTGTTTTGGCCATTTGCTTAAAAACATTTTTGGTTTATTAATGAAATAATTAAATTAAATATCACGCAAACCCTAAAAAAAGAATCAGATGACGTAAATAAAGTTAGTTCGGAGCAAAACAAATATGTATGATAAAACTGCATTCTATCATTTCAGTAAATCGAACGTTTTCTATAAAATCTTAAATCAAGAAGCGGGCGGTTACATTTGGCGCCCAACGTGGGGCACGATTTAGTATTTGCGAAATTGGCTTAATTAAATAGATTTGATTGAATTATTTATTAATATATACAGAGTGATTTAACGAAATTAATTGTTTTTTTTCATGACATTAAGGTCAGGTTTTGTTAAGGAAATTAGATATCAGGAAAAAATAGAAAATAAAATCGAACAGTCAGTTGAGATGGATAGTGGTTTAGGGGGTACAATGAGTAGGGAAAGTTTAGGAATAGAAACAGTAGCTCAATCCACACAAATTACCTTATCTGTAGAAAAGCAAGGAGGTATTATGGAATTTTTAATGCAAATGTCTAGAGAAAAACAAGGCAGACATGGAAATTTTAATGCAAATGTCAAGAGAAAACAAATTAATGTCCAAAGAAACCAAGGCAAATATACAAAAGATGACTGGAGAAATTAAACATCAATTCAATCAAGTAGACGATAGAATAAATATTTTTCAATTAAGAGATAACAAACAATTGAATGAAGTCAAACAGGAATTAGAAGAAAAATTGAAAACATAAATGTCGAAAATGAAAGTATGGAAAAACATTTGGGTTATGTTCATCAGAAAATGAAAATCTACGAAGCTCATGAAGTTAGATTGGGAACAATGGAACAGAAAACAAATAATTTGAACTCAAGAATACAACAAATGACCCAACAATTCAAGGAACTAACAAAACGAAACTGTAACCATGGAAAACATGTGCACCGTTGTGATGCAGTCTAATGACGTAAAAATAACTAAATTTGATAAGAAATTCGGAAATGTACACCCACAGGATTTCTTGCACTCAATGGAAAGGTATATAAAAAAATACAAGATAAGCGACTCAGATAACGTCGACACGGTTTTGGAATACTTAGAAGGAATTACAAAATTTGGGCAATTGCTTATCGTGAAGAATGGAGGGGGTATGAAGAGTTCAAAAAATATTTTTTAGAAACAGAAGTTACCAAGCACGACATGGAAGCTACAGCGATCATGTTTGGTATTGGATCAACAAAGTAAAGTACCTGAATCCACCGATCGAGGAAGAAGAGTTAGTAACAGCAATTATTCAGCATTTTCCAAACAAAATTGTAAGAAGTTTAATAGCTGCAAAAGTGACCACGAAAAGGGAATTGGTAGAAGTATTTAGTGGATTACAAGGAAGCGGAACAAAGGGCATCGATAGGCAGAAAACCAGGGACGAAGACCTCAGTTTTTCAGACCACAAGAAATAAGACGTGAAAATTTCAGATCCGTTCATGCTATTAATAGAGGAAGAGGACGGAGTCGTCCAATGTTTATAGCTAGAAGGGAGAGAGGGGAAGAGTATCCCAGAAACGAGGAAGGCAATCAGGGAAACTAAGGACACCTGGACAGTGCGCTCCAACAGTCCAGGTCTCGAGAACCGAAGAGCAAACCGAGCTTATTTCATATGTAAAAAGTTTTTTTCAAAAATCCCTAATCAATACCAATAGTGAATTTACCTTAGCTATGCAGAAAAATAAAGATAGTGAAAATAATTATTATGAAGAAACAGTAAAAGATGTTAGTGATGGTGAAATTAGTTGTTCGGATGAGGAAAAAACTATTTGTACTCCAAAGATTTGTGGGCAACTCCAAGGAAAAGAGATAGAATTTTTGGTAGATACTGGAAGCTCAGTCTGTGCTCTTTCGTCCGATATAATCAGTTTAATCGTCGAAAAGAATCCACAAGTACCAGTGTTACCAGTCAAAGCGGAGTTAATGTACAAGGAATAACAGGAAAAATAGTAAAAGTAAAGACGCAAGCATTATTGGAGTAAGGGTCGAGACATCATTTTAATTTTTTGATAATCAATAATCTTAGTATACCAGCGATTCTTGAAATGGATTGGATGAGAAACAAAGAAGTTAAAGTGAACATACCTAACAAAGTACTGAACTCGTGGACCAAGGTACTGACTTTCGTGTGAACTTTCTACAAGACCTACACGAACATGATCAAGAGTCACAACACTTACGAATACTCATGGACAGAAGAATACATTTCAAACAATATGAACAAGACGGATGAAAGGGACCTTGAAGAGAAACTAGGAGTTAGAAGACCAGAATAAATTGTCTATAATACTACAAAAACATTCTGAGTGTTCTCTGAACGGCCCGGCCTTTCAAATAAATTTGAATGTGTGTTAAAGGTAACGGACCCAGTGCCATTTGTGCAAAAATCCTACCTCTACCAGTTTCAAAAAATCTGCAGTCGAAGAAGAAATCCAAAAAGATGTTAAAGTGGGGTATAATTGAGAGGTCAGATTCACCCTACTCTAACCCAATTGTCATCGTGGAAAAAGCTGACATATCGGTACGAATATGCCTAGATGCCAGAAGATTAAATAAAATTTTAATACTGATAGAGAATCTCCACCAGCAAATGGAGGACTTGTTGTTAAGGTTTCATGGGATTAAGTATATGAGTATTCTAGACCTAACTAGTGGTTATTGGCAACTGCGCCTGCATCCTGAATCAAGGAAGTATACTGCATTTTTGGTAAACGGAAAGAATTGTCACTTTACAGTGTTACCTTTTGGTCTTAATGTGTCAGTAGCGTTATTTAATAAATGTATGGACATCGTGTTGGGGCCTGAAATTTCTGAATTTGCTACAATATATGTGGATGACATTCTAATAGCATTCAAATCTATAGAAGATCACTGTAAACATATGGATCAAGTCTTGAAAAAATTAAAAGAGGCTTCAATGACGTTAAAGTACGGGAAGTGCATTATAATCCGGAGAAATCTGGGCCATGGTCTGTTGAAAGAATGAAGTTCAGCCGTTATTGTGTCGTGCTAGCGTACCGGTAAGTAGTTGTTATATAATTTTTGTTAATATTCTATCAGAATGCTTCAAACTGAAATTAAATTGACACTGTCCAAAATTATGAAGTATTTCATGATTTTGTATACATTTTTCTACAGTATCGGTTATTTACGATGGTATGCTTCCTACGTAACCTTACTTCATGTGAATTCATGTGGGGTCACTTTTGATAACACTTTCGGGGTGAGATTGATAGTTATCAAAGTCGCCCCATAGTTTATAAACGATAATACTTTCGCAAATTTCTATTATTTGCTTTGCTCTAGACCAATTTTAGTTTTAAGTCAACTTCATACATAAAGTGTAAAAAAATCTATAATAGGTCGTATCAATAAACGCAAAGTTGGAAGTGGAAATTATAACAACTACAGCGAGAAATATGTGGATAATGCATTAGCAAAGATAGTTGACGCTAATCTGGTCCATTAACAAAGCATCCATGAATTCAAGATTCCTTACGGAACCTTTTTTTCATAAATATAAAGTGCAATACCCAATACACAATACCTAATAAATGTTTTAAAACCATTCCAAATCAGCTATTTCCATCATGTTCTGTCGGTCAGCATCAGGTGTTCTTTTACTTCCCTATGTAATCTACAAATCCGAGCATCTGTGGAACCGCTGGACCGAAAACGGTCCCAAAGGACATCGTTGTTGTGAGGACCGTTGTTGTACTTTTGAGTTCAGATACAACAGATCGAAAAGCGGTTGGATTGAGGCTAGCTGTTTTACTGATTGGTTTTGGAGCACGTTTACCACACGCTAATAATTTGCCAGGGAAAAAAGTTCTAATTGGCGACAATTTGTCGTCACACTTTACTGATGAAGTTTTGGATTTGTGTATCCAAAATAACATTGCCTTTTTGTGCCTCTCTCTAAATTCAACTCACTTGACGCAACCACTTGACGTTAGCTTTTTCAGGCCCTTAAAGACTGCATGGAGGTCAATATTATTAGAATGGAAAATGCAAAACCCAAAACAATTTTCTTTAAAGAAAGAAATATTTCCACATCTTATGCAGGTTACATTAGAAAATGAATTCTGCGGGAAATCACTAGACAGGAGCAATTAACCACAATTTAAAGTCCGGATTTGAAGCAACGAATTCACTCCATTGAACCTTGATAAAATTTTAAATAAAATTCCTGAACTCTGATGATAATGTGAATCAATTTGGGGCTAATTTTGCTAATAATATCGTGTGTCCTATTTTGAAAGAAAATGTTACAATAATACCCTCCCTATTCGAAATTCGTCACAGAGAAAGAAGTGGTTAACTGTGGAAGCTGGAAAAAGTGTTGCTTGTTCAATAAATGATTTAGACGAAAGTGAAGAAATGAATCGTATTTTTGGAAGAACTGTCCGATGATCATGACGACGTAAACTCTTAGATTGCTGATGAAGTAGATTATCTACCCACTGACCCTAAAAAATCTTGTGCCTGGGACATTAATTTAGCAAAAGTGTTGTCTGGAAACAGAAATTCTACTAAGCATAGATACGTTGCCAAGGTTGAAGAGCAAGTAAACGAGAATGACTACAATGTCTTGGGGTTAAAATCATTAAACACTACAAAAATAACTTTTAAAATCGTTCCAAACGACTTGTTTACGGTATCCTGACGATATCATAGCTGATTCTAGAACCCTCCAGCAGAAACTTCTGGAGGGCGTGGAACAAGATTTGTATTTTCAAAATCGGTTGACGTTTTTGAACGGTAAATTTTGCATAGTATTAGGCTTCATACCTTTTTCTTTTCTTTTATGTTATTGTTGTTTTTATACGAAATAAAGTTTCATTTTGATACCAATTAAAGTTTTATTTTCACTTTTATGAAGTTATTTTATTGATATCCAATTCTATCGCTAGATTATAAGCGACGACTTTGATAGTCCTTGTGAACTTATCGATTATCAAAGTCCCCCCACGCCCATATAACATTGATAAAAAAACATTGAGAGTGAAGGAATGTGAGTTAACTTGATAACTGTATCATCCGAAGAATCTGTTGTGATGCAAAACATCTGTGCTTATCAAAGTCACCACAATTTGAGTATGACTTTGTGAATGAAGTTATTATTATTTTGGAGAAAATACATAATTACTTGAATTTCTTTATAATTCTGGATGTCTTTATTAGAGATAGTGCAAATACATTATATTTTTTTTATGCAAAACCCAGTGTAGTTTTAGCGTAATTTACAATTTCTTAAAAAAAACTGTCACCCCATTTGACGGTATATTCTTCTTTACCTAAGAATTCCACAATCATAGAGCTTTATCGGGAGTGTATTTTATTATATTGGTGGTAGTATTATTATAGACTGCTTTATTTTTTTATCTTTAAGAGAACTATTCGAGCAGCTGTCCTTTTCCCACTCTTTATCAAACTGGATTATGCAGCATAACAATTCTTCAAGCGTTTTTTCAGATGCAATATTTTGCACGCTTCTTGGTTTAGTTCTTTCTAGGGCTTTCCAAAAAATGTTTTTTGGTTTTCCTCTTAGACTGAGTGCAGTCTGGGCATGGGTAGTTAGGAGTTATTTAACCATTAAGCTCATTTTTCATGATTCTTCATAAATCTTTGATGTATTTGCTTTGAATCTTTCTATTTCTTCAATAATTTAGATACAAAAACTTTCTACTTTGTCTTTTATTAAGTTTTGTAAATCAGTCGATGATTCATGAGTGTCGAATTTAACAGTAATATAGTGGATTAATCTTTAGTATATTTTTATAATGATAATTTAACAAAACTTTCACTCTTTAGCTGTAAAACATTTTTTTCTTGGTTCAAATGCTTTATTTCAGAAAATGATTGTTTGGGATAGCTGTATTTTTTATGAAGTTTCATAATAAACAAAGAAAATATCTCAATTGTCAAATAATGAGATTTCAACTAAGTAAAATTTTATTAGTCTACAGTACATACCTGATGCTTCAGTATCCATCAGTAAAACTTATAAACACTTCAATAAACGCACAAATAAATCACTGATACTTACTTCAAAGTTTCTGAGCGCGACTGATGGTTAAAACTTGTTGTGCGAACATTAATCTGCTGTTTATGCTAATGCTTTGATATAACTCAGTTATACAAAGTTAAGTGAATGACCGTTTAATAAAATGCCTCACTAGGAATGCGTTTTTTTTTGAAATTTTTGTATACACAACAATATGAAATTTCTTACATAGGATAAGTGGATAAGGATTTTGCCGTGTGTGCTATGTTTGGAAAAGTTTATGATTGCTACATCTATAAGTAATTAATGATATGCATAATAAAAGAGACATTTATTTTACAGTAGCTGCTGGTCCATAAGAACTCTAGGGCGCCCCTCCCCCAAACGTTCATTAAAACAAAACAGAAACGGTACAAATTATTATGAATTAACTTATTTACTAATATACTTACGTCAAAAAAATTTCTTAAACAAACAGTTAAAAGCGTATGTCTTTATTATTTACATATTCATTATTAACAATGCACAAATATATCATGTAATATGTAAAGTAAGAAATTTAATCCATTAAAAACACATATTAATTTCTAAAACCAGAAACTACAAATAAACACACATAATTATTACATGATTCTTTAATTACAACAGAAGCATCTTTGGAACATCTTTTCTGTTAAGGATGGTCCGCGAGTCGGGTTTTGAAACCGGCTTGCCCTGAAGTCCGGTTTGAATGCGGGCTGGGTTTTGGGCCGAGCCGAAAAAATTGGGCCGGATTTAGGTATATATCTTTAGAACTTCAGGATGAGCCGGGCTCACGGTCACGATTCGGTCGTTTTTGTACGATTGAATTTAATTTAATTAAACCAGAAATTATATTTGAATAACGAATTTAATCGCAAATTTTATTATTATTCTATAGTTTAAGAATTTCTACTCGTACCTTTTGATAGACCATTCAATTTAATTAATGAATATGTTGATACAAAATGTACGGTATAAAACGTTTCACTTCCTTAACTTTTTAGTGTTGAAAACACTTATAGGGAGCTTGATTCAAAAGCTTATGTAACGAAACGATGAAACGCTCAGATGAAACAAATCTGGAACTTGCGGTGGTGCCCAATTTCACTTCATTTTTGGTATTTTTCGGATGCAGTGTTTATTATTATTAAACAAGATATTCCTTATGATTTGTTTTATGTTTTAAAAATATAATAAGTATTAATTTCACTCAGCAGAGCTGAAAAATAATTATACTAATTGCAGAATCAGATCCGCGGGAGCATCCGCCTTGTACGCTCCAAAAACGGTACAATATACATGAAAATTGTACATAAACATATTTATAAAGAACAAAATTTCCTACAAAAAAGTCCGCGGGAGGGTATAATTATATCTAATAGTTTAAGAGTTAAGTATTTTACTGTAATGTAAGACATTATCGTGTAACTTTGCACACTTGTATCTTCTAAACTATAGACGCAGACTTTTTTATAGTAAATTTTGTCCTCTAAAAATGTGTATGTGCAATTTTCCTATATCTAGCAACGTTTTAGGCTAATAGTTTATTTGTTATTCTCATTGGGTTAGTTTATTCAGCCTGATGATGTAACACTTTCGTTATACTTAGCGACCAATCGCTATCAGATTTTAATGGTCGAAGATAACGATCGACATAACAATCACTGATAAAATAGGTTTGCTGTGTCGGTATTTTAATTATATCGATATGTCGTTTACTATCTCGCAATCCTTATTTCGGAAAAAAGTATCGCCTTTAAAAAACAATGAGTGCTATACGACCGCCGAAACGCATAAGAGTGAAGAGGATATAGTACGCGCCGTGCCGTCGTAAAACATCTGGCCGGTAGATTTTGAAATAGAAAAATCCAGACTAAAACTACCTGGTATCAAATAAAGTTCAAATGTTTGCTACGACCTCCATTAAGTGACGCACATCATCCTTCGATAGCCACAATTTTCATTGAATAATGGCTTTAATTAATACGTAAAAGTCAGCGGCGTAGCGTGAGTCAATGGCGCCTGGGGCGGAATCATAATTTTCTCGCCCTTGTGACATTATAAAATAAGTCAGTGATTGTAAAAGACAGAGCGAAAATATTTATTTGAAAATATATTTAGTTATATAAATAAAAATACATTATAATTTAACTTTTCTGGCTTTAGTGGCAGCAAAATTGTTTATGACGTGGTCAAAATTAAATTCCTCCGTGATACTTTGTTCTATTGACAAAATGGCTAAATTACTTTAATCTTGTGGAACCCATAGTAGACCTTAAGTAATTTTTATTAACTTTAACTTTGAAAAACTTCTGTTCACATGCTGCAATGCTGATAGCTATAGTTAAAAATATGCGAAGCATTATCACGATATTCGGCACGCTAATACCGTAGTTGCATTGCTGAATAAACTCCAGAAGCTCGAATGGATACATACTCTTTTATATCGACGTCACTGGGCTCTTCTTTCAATTCGCCCTGGTATTCTGGGTTCAATAAGTTTGTTGGTGTAAGGAAAGAGTACTTAACATCCAACTCATGCAGTTGGGGAAACCTGGTCTTGATTTTTTGAGTTATTCTATCCACTGACTCGTACATTTCTTTGCGTTAATTTAATATCATAACTTAAACCAGCATCTGCAGCTTCCTCATCAGTAATCTTTTTTGTTTTCTCTTATAAGACGAAGAGCTATATCAATGCCTAGATCTTCACAAGTAGTTTTGGCATAACTCAATGCATCGTTGACGATAACATCACGGTTGTTGACTAGAAATAATTGTAACGCGTTAATTTTCATAGCACAATGATGCACATTTAGACCTTTAGTCTGGAGATACAATTGTGTATCATTTATTTTGCAAAGAACTCGATTCCATAACCCAAGCGAAGGCCAAAAATGGCACCGACTGGAGAGCAGGAAGTAGGAGCTCAGCGTCTGATCTTGTCACTGCATTTTCCTTTATGTTCTGCGAAAGTGATTCTAGGACTTCAATAATCTTCATCATCATCTTCATAATCGCTATGGCTGCGTACCTTGCACTCCAGCGTGTTTCAATAAGACGTTTGACACCTTGACCTGTAATGTCGGTAAGAACTTTCCAGCCGTGAGTGGAAGACGAAAATAATTAAAATCTTTATCCATAGTACCAAAAAACGTAACTGAGTTAACTGGTACTGACGTTGCGTGTATTCCCACCAGATTTAAAGTATGGTTACTGCACGCAACATACTGAGCATTTGGATGAATTGCCTTGATAGGGGTTTGTACACCAGAATGTATTCCCGACATGACAGCTGCGTTGTCGTATGCTTGTCCACGACAATTTTGAATGTCCAATCCATCGCTTTCAATTTTGTCTAGAATCATTTTTGATATATCCTCAGCCTGTTTCCCTTCGGTTTCAAGAAAGTCAATGAATGAATAACGCAGTATTTGACTCGTTTGGTCTTTTTGTGACAAATCTGGTGTAACTTTTTTCGAACATGATTGCCTAGACAGTTTATGATTTCATTTTGGATTTTGGGTGATAAGTAAGACACGCTAACTTTTTTTGCAACTTCACTTTTGTGAAATGTTCACAAAGAACTGGATCGTACTTGGCAAGAAGATGAACAAGTGCTAGGAAGTTGCCTTTATTTCCAGTGGCACTATCATCCACAATCTCACTGTGACCACGGAATGCCAGATTTTGTTAGGGCAAGAAATCTAATAATATCTAGTATCCTGACCAAGAACTGCCTCTACTTTTGCTCTTCTTTGACAATCACGTCCTGTGCTTCTTTGTCGATCGTTGTACCAGCTTGCAATCTTCTCTCCAGACATTTCTACGTTTTGAAGTTTTCATTATGTGCCGTGCTTGATTCATGTTCTGAAACTTTGGGATTTAGTTTCACCATTGGTTGAAACCATAAATAGTGTTGAATCCAGATTTTTGGTGGCGACTACTATCCCAAACAATCGGCAGCAAAAACAGAACAATGATCTTTTAGAAGGTGAATAGCCATCCATGTCCTCAATACCGTTTTGCGATTTGGCAAAATTCGGAAAACCAATCACGGTTTAATTTTCTTTGTTACTCCCTTGGGTTCCTTAGTAGAATCTTCTGACTCCTGGTCGATTTACTTCAGCAAACTTACAATCAAGATGTTGCACTGTTTTATAGCCTCGAGCTATACATATAAAGTTCGAAGATTATCGGGAATCAGAATAGGCCAAGTTCCAATATCACTGATTGATTCATCCGCATACTCATCCTTAGCTTGTGTGGCTGTGGAGTCACCAGTATATTTTAGTTTCAATATCATGTTCAGTCACACCTCTTTGGGTAGCTGATTTTAAATATTTGAGTAAAACTCCCTTATTTTTTTTTAGATTCTTCCTCCCTAGCTTTATTTTGTTTCCTGTAGAAATCACCGCTCTCCTTATGTCTCTTCATGATCTGAAAGTAATGAATGAAAACAACATAGAATGAAACTATTTGTATAGGGTTTAATAACTATTTTACGTCAGTATTATAAACGTTTCACTAGACTCTTGTACTTACTGAAAACGCTGTAAATCTTGTGATTTTTAAGCAATGAAGTAGCAGGGAGCATGAAACACTAGTAAGTACTACACTATATTAAATTAAGGTCCTAGAATGTAAATGTTTATAGTTTATACTTTATAGTTTATATTTTAAACAGTAATCACTACACGAAATGATATATGTAAGTATCCAGGTAAAGTATAAACACTACAATTTTTATCAAACAGCACAAACAGATTTTAATATGTTTATATCACGAAGTAGGTACAGTAAAAGAGTATCCCTGTGAGAAGGTGCAAAAAATCAGTATCACTATCAGTCAATCACAACAAACAACACTGTGAGCTTGCTTAATGCTTATTACGTCAATTACGTGTAAAAGCGCCTGTTTTGCGTTTAACATCTTACTGTGGCGGGGGCAGTTATAGTCATCTATCTAATTCCGATAATAAAAGCGGTTCGTTTTTAATGTGCGCGACTTAAACGCAGGTGTTCAATAGATAAGACAAGAGTGCAAACCATATTTTTATAAGATAATTTCATTCTATTTCTTATAGCGACATTTGGTAATTGGGGAATGTCAACGTTAACACTTCTTTTATTTTTGTCGTACACGCATTCATATTCTTTTATCTTTGTCATACACACACAACAATTATTGTGACATTTGCCGTGAAGTTTTTTTTTATTCGTGTCGTGTCAGAATCTTAGAAGCTGTTGAATTGTGAACCGTTATAAAACTCTGGTAAAGTCCAATAATCATTTTGTTTTGTTTTCTTTAAAACGCGTGTCAACTAATTAGAGTGTGGTAAAACAATTGCCAAGGATCACGTGATATAAATTGTTTATTTAATCCGACCGTATTCAATCAAAGTCTGGCAAAATTTCTGAAAGTTCCACTTTGGCTTTAAAATTGATTGTGTCCACAGAAAATTTTAAATTTTACATTTATCCGAATGGTTTTAACCGTATCTAAGCCATCATAAAATGGCAGTCAGTGAACGTGGAATATGAAAACATAGAAAAGTTTGGGAATAAACGCGTTTTTCGTGAATCGGTGTGGGTTGAAAAACTGCATTGTTTGTTCTTTGTTTTCAACGGGTTTTTTGAAAAAAAAAACATGGGCGTGTACTAGTGTACACATGTAAGAAGTGAAACTTCTTTATGGCCTTATTTTTCGCAAAATGATCTACATGCAACTTTTCAAAAATTGGTTAAATAAAGTTAAATTAGATAAAGTTTAAACAAAAGGATTTTATCATAGACATGAATACAAATAATACAATTATTTCACTTTAACTTTTTGCTACTAAGATTATTACAGCATTTCATTAATTGTAATAGAATTATTACTATCATTGTCATCGTTATAATATATTTTTGTAATTAATGGCTTATGGTAACTGAAATATGAAATTTAATCTACAAAAATTAGTTAATTGATTTACAAAAAATTAATAAGATATTTCAGAATTTATACTCTATGCCAATTAATTGATGTTCATTAAATTAGCAGTCGTATTAATTAAAAATGTGACGCGTAACGAAATAAGCGACATGCTATCCCTACTGCGTTGGAGAAACTGAAAGTACTCTTCTGTCTGAACCAACCGTGTTTCACTTTAACTTTTTGCTACTAAGATTATTACAGCATTTCATTAATTGAAATAGAATTATTACTATCATTGTCATCGTTCAATCAGAAATTGAGGTTAACCTTAAATATCTTAAATTTAAAAATTAATAACATATTTCAGAATTTATACTTCTATGGCAATTAATTGATGTTCATTAAATTAGCAGTCGTATTAAATAATAAATACTATTTTAATGAAATCATATACATTGACCGATAGTTACAATCAGAAACTGAGGTTAACCTTAAATATCTTAAATTTAAAAAAATAAATACCACAATCCCACCCAAGTATTAGAAAAAGAGATATAATTACTTACTTTTGTTAAAAATCTACTGGAATTAAAATTAAAATAAAACCTTTGATTTGTTGACCACTTTAGTATTGATATATTATTTATCACGTCGCTATTGCGTTTCAGAAATAAAAAGATGGCGCGTAACGAAAACCAACCGTGTTTCACTTTAACTTTTGCTACTAAGATTATTACAGCATTTCATTAATTGAAATAGAATTATTACTGTCATTGTCATCGTTCAATCAGAAATTGAGGTTAACCTAAAATATCTTAAATTTAAAAAAAGATGGCGCGTAACGGAATACTTTAAATGTGACGCGTAACGAAAAAATGTGACGGTAATTTTTTTTCCAACGCCGATAAAGAAGTTTCACTTCAAAAACAAAGTGAAATACGTTGACATTGACATTGATTAAACAATCATTTAGCTGTTTAACCTTTTAAAGTGTTTTAGAAATAATAGCATTCTGTGCAGCTAGGAAAGTAACTAAATGTGTTTCTATTAAGTTTGCGCGGTATCCTTTGAACGACGTAAGCAGTTTGTTGATATGAGTAATTTAACATTTTTTAAAATCGGTTTATACTGTTTTAATAATCACGGAGGAACATAGCAAATACGTGTGTAGTTATTGGTTGCGAGGTCGAACCAATATTCCTGATTCTAACACTGATACAATGGCGAGCGTTACCTTGACAGACAAACAATTTCAACAGTTGTTATTAAGGTAACGGCTGTACTGTAGACAATACAAGCCTCTGGGGAAACTTTTCGAATGTGCTTCACGATTCGACGGACTTGCCGAATCTGATGTTAACGCGTTTTTTGATAGCATCGTTGTATACAAAGACTGCACACAAATTTCTGATGTTAATGCGCTTAAAGGAATTCTAATGCTTCTGGACGGATTTACAGCCCCATTGTTTCAAGGAGTGAAAAACTACCATCATAGAGACGTGGAAGATGCGTTGAATCTGTTGAGGATGACATTCAGTCACCAAAAACCGCTACACAAAATACACCGTGAACTTTTTTAACAGAACATGATGTCTCTGCGACAACTGACGTTTTTGTATGTCGTGCACGTGCTCTTTGTCAAAACTGCCACCAGATTTATTGAGCGAACCAACACAACTCGATATGGTGTATGGTCTGTTGCATCGTCGTATAAGAGAGAAAGTTTCTAGTGACAAAGTAGTCACTTTTAGTGAACTTTAAGGAATGTCGTTTGGTGGAGGAATCCTTCGAGCGTGGATCTGAGCGAAATGTCGTACGTAAAGAAAGTAGGGAACCACCACGCGATCATCGCTGTGTATATTGTAGAAAAGTGGGACACACTATAGATGATTGTCGTAAATTGGCAAAAAAGCCTAACAATGGTTCAACGACTTCATTCGAAACAACCACTTCAATATCTTCGCGTGCACCAGCAGCGTCGCCTACAACTAAATTACTACCACAGACGGCTATTTCATGTTACGGATGTGGAAAACCAGGTGTTGTACGATCAAATTGTCCTACTTGTAAATCTACAACTTCAGTGTCTTCTACTGACTTTTGTGTGTTGGATGCCGTACCCAAATATCATGTCGCGCCGCGATTGCGCCCTATTATGGGAATTGTAATGAAAGGATTTCGACGGACTGGTATATTGGACACGGCTGCTAAACAAAGTGTTGCGGAAGTAAACTTTATAAGCTTTTGCTTTACTTTGGACCACAGTTTGCGAAACAAAAATGACTGTTCGTTTAGCTGATGGTTGCTGTCGAACTCAGCAAGTATTAGTGACACAAGTAGAGGTATGCTTAATCGATCGGGTTATACCAACCACTTTTATTGTGTTTCCGGATACGCAAGATAGCAACACTTTACTAGAAGTAAATTTCATAATAAATAAACCGTACTTAGTCATTGCAGATTTGTTAACAAAGTGGCTTGAAGTTATACCTTTAAAATCTAAAAAAAGTTCTGATGTGATTTAAACAAGTTTTTGCTACACAGGGTACACCAGATGTGGTCATATCAGATAATATGCCACATTCATCATACGAGCGTAAACGTTTTGCGAACGAATTTGACTTTGAATTTAAAACAAGTAGTCCAAAATACCCCAAATCAAATGGACTTGCAGAGAGATTTGTTCAAATAGCGAAAAACATACTACGCAAAGCTGGCTATCTTAATGTTGCTCTTATGAAATACAGATATACAAGCATAAAAGGCATTAAACGATCTCTATCCGAATTATTATTACCAATTATTGACAAGCCAAAAATGTTTACATCAAACTTTAAAGACAAACTGCTAATAAAAAATAATCGATTTCAAAGTTATTACAATCAATGGCAAAAGAAAGGCCCGAGTTTGAAAAAGGCGATAAAGTAGTCTATCGTGAAAATAACGAATAGACCTGGGTATATAACAGCCAAACACGAATCTCCTCGCTCTTGTTTAATCAATACTGGTTCCGATATCTTAAGATCAAATAGACTGTCAGACAGACGCGGCTCTAGTAGTTTATTTTGGTAGGGGCTCCATCACTTTAAAGCATTGGGGGGGAGTAGTGCTCATCACATTTTTAAATACTAATATATTGAATAGTACTTCGTTATGCACCAAGCTTTTATTTGCAAGCGAAAAAGCAACATATAACTATTAAATAAAGCCTATGTATTAAATACAAAGTGAGAAAAACTTCAGTATTATTTTCAATGTCGGGGAGGGGAGGGGCATAACCCCCTCCCGCCCCCCCCTCTCTGAAGCCGCGCCTGTGAGTGAATAATTGTAAGTGATGATGTTAGTCAAACTACATTATTTTGTAATAATAACAATAATAATAATAATAATAAAGAGCCGCAAACCTATAAGAAACTTGTAAAGGAACCTAATGATTCCCCCCAAGACAATAATAATAAAAATATTATTAATAAAATACTTAGCGCTAAGCCAATAATAAAACCCCCTGCTAAACTAAATGACTATCTTGTTTAGTAAAATTCATAACTTATTTGTAAAAAGGAAAAGTGTCAAGGTTACTGCTGGTTAAGTGGAAATTTGACGGTGCGCCTGCCTGCTAAAAAGATCAAAGTAGATCCGTAAGAATCATGGATCACAGAGCCCATAATGAAAATCCTGGATACTTATGATAGGTATAGTCAGACTTTTAGTTGTTTGTTTGTATATGGCGACTGCTCAAACTATTTTCAGATACATATGAAAAAGCTCGTCAGAAAATTAAGGATGCAACTATTTATTCAGACATAGAAATTGATTTGGATGAAAGAGGCAAACCCCGTCGAAAAAAAGGAGAACAATTAATCCTTCTTCTGAAAGCGATTCGCATAATTGGAGAACGCCGCTGTCGATACAGATTCTTTACACGCTCCCGCTATATATGACGAGCTTCCTTGTAGCGTTTCCGGAAATAGAATAGATCAAGAGCACGAAGACTATCATAGTTCTTCCGGACAACAAAGATGCAATTCTGAAATGACGGAAGTGTTTTCACGTGGCCCATCTAGAAATAGTATGGAACAAAATGATCAAAGTCAAATTTTGCTGACTGAAAACAAGCTTCCACCTATTATAAATAGCGTAGCTATAACTCGAGTAGCGATCTGATATTCAGTTGTCAACAATTAGAGCCCTTTCAAGAATACTCTAGATTCTTTACACGCCTTCGGGATAAACGACCAGCTTCTTCGTAGCCCTCACGGAATAGAATAGATCAAGAGCACATTTCACCCGACAAAAACTATCATAGCTCTTCCGGGCATCAAAGACGCGATTCTGAAATAACTTAAGTGTTTTTACGTGATCCATCTAAAAACAGTGTGGAACAAATGATTAAAGTCAAAGTTTGCTGATTGCAAACAGAGTTTCGGCGATTATAAAGGAGAATCGTCGTAACTACAAGCCAAGTAGGATCAGGTATTCACTATGACGAGCTTCCTCGTGGATCTTTCAGGAATAAAAAAGATCAAAAGAACATATCAATCACCGTAGACTACTATAACCTTTCCACACATCAAAAACGCAATACTAAAATATCTGAAGTACTTTCACGTGGTCACAGCACTTTCTGCAAATGAAAGACATTACACTTATAGCCCTCAGACGCAAAAAAGAAACAGTTAGATCCAGAACACCTCCAGCTGTTTATGATGAAAGTAATAAGTAGTATAGTGATGCGGATCCTGGTTCACCCGGGCAAGATCGGTAGGAGATCATATTTTCTTCTGACTGTGTTCGTGTGCGCTCGTAATTTTCAGTGTCGATTTACAACTTCCGGTTTCGAATTTCAACTTCCGGTTTCAAATTTCTATTTCCGGTGTTGGGTTACAACTTCCGGTATCAAGTTACAACTTACGGTTTTGAATTACAACTTCCGGTTTCGAATTACAACTTCCGGTTTCGAATTTCAACTTCCGGTATCGAATATCAACTTCCGGTATCGAATTGCAACTTTTGCTCTCAAATTTCAACTTCCGGTGTCAGATTGCAACTTCCGGTGACCTATTTCGACTTCCGGTGTCGGATTTCAACTTCCGGTGTCAGATTTCATTGCTGTGCATTGTCAGCAAATTTTTTCGAGTTCATTAGCTATGATGAATCAACAAATTTTCTATAATAAACTTACGGTGTCTACTTTGTTTCCGCTTAAGTTCAATGATCTGCAAAAACGCTGAATTAACTAGAAAGCTCATATACTTCGCGTTGTTTGCAAACAGCTAGTTGTTTGCAAACAAACCACCTGTTTGTAAAGCTGTTTGCAAACAAGCAACCTGTTTGTTAAGCTGTTTGCAAACAAACAACCTGTTTGTAAAGCTGTTTGCAAACAAACAACCTGTTTGTAAAGCTGTTTGCAAACAAACGACCTGTTTGTAAAAGCTGTTTGCAAAGTAGTCGGTTTGCAAAGCTGTTTGCGGATTTCGCGTGTGATAAACAAAATTTAATGAGAGAGCATTTTAGTATGGGTCACCATAATATCAAAACCTATGATTGCATTCCAAAACAATTAATTCATGATAATGTTAACCTTATAATAGTCTGCAAACAAGATGTATTAAATCTACAACATATTTCTAAGAATAATAAATTTATCATTTGACGAATTTAAGAAGATGTGTTTAATTTGTCGGATAAATAATTATAGTTTTTTAGTAATCAATATAGAAAGAGATATTAATTCGAGTAGATACAGAAAAAGTTTTGATTTTTTTATTCAACCCATCACACAAAATTACAACATTACAAACTGTATAAGCCGTCAATATAGATAAACAATAGATGATTTCCTAATTTATAGATAATTTTCGTGCTCAACAACAAAACTGTTTAATTTATCTATGGTTTGTATACAAATCACCTAGTAGAATACAAACTGTTAAACAAATTACATATATAGTTTACTGTTAGTTATTGATGTTGTGTTCCTGCAACGATTATTGAATTTAATTCGCTTTAAACGGTTGATATAGATAACCCCACGGTCTTGATTAAGAACAACTTTACTTTGTTTAACCGAGAACATGTTGTGTTTTTTAGATTTAATGAGTTGTTAATGTGGGTATTTTTTTAAATAAATCAACTAAAAATTTGTTTTAATAATATAGGTACATATTGTGAATGCTGTGAAATTTACCTTAACAACAATATTTATGAGGCTCACTATTTGCATACTTTAAAACATAAAAAAATTGTAAACTTAAACTAAGAAATGATGTAATGATTTTAAACAGACCTTTAAGAGTAGAATAAGTAGTTATAGGGTATATGGAAAACCGACGTTATCAAACAACGCAAAATTCAAAATGAATTAAAAGCAAAGTTTTGTTTTTAATTGATGAAAACCTCAAAATATTAATAAATAGTAATATCGATAATTTCAATTATTATTTTATTTTAATCAAATTTGTTATCTTAAGTTGGCAACAATGTAGGCACTATTATTTCAAATATTCATTTGGGCATTTTAAATTTACATTCAAAAATTATTTGTTTTGTTATTTTCAAAAACTAAATATGGAATTGGATATATAATCCTTTATAATATGATTATGTGGTCTTTAAAATTTTTATAGGAACCATTTCCTATATTTTGTGATGAGCGGGTTTGCTAGTCTATTTTATTGTTGCCGATCTCGTTTTATTTTTACTTATTCAAGTTATTTTAATTTAATTGTGTATTGATTTTAAATGCGTGATTTTCAAACGCTAAAAATGTTGAGTCAGAACGGTCATCTTATCTAAAAATTAAGTTTAAAAAAGCAGGGTAGTTCTGATCTCATTCAATTACGTGAAGTTATCTGTACTGTATGAGAGTTGTGATTGTAGATTACGATCAGTTCTAATTCTGCATTATCGAAGACAGTACGATACAGACGTATTTGTGCGTTTTGTGTATAAGCTAATTTAATTTCAAAATGAGTGATCGGTTAGATAATGATATAAAATGGTTTATAGGAAAAGCAAAATCTAAAAGTGTTCCATTATATTTGGATTCACCTACGACGCATTGTATGAGTCATAATAATATTGATGTTGAAAATGATGATGAAAGAATAGAAGGATCTGATTCGCATGATCGATGTGTACAGAATACAATTTAATCGAAGAAACTCGTCTTTTGCAATATGATAAAGCTTCAAAATGAAACACTTGTAAACTCAACTTGCTACAGAATCGATCATGACGGTTACAAATATATTGAAATTGGGTATAGCACGTATTTGCATCTTAATTCTGTTATACGAATTTGGAGTGATGTAAACAGTGACACGTGTGAAAATGGTGGTATATGTAGAAATACCAGATGCAATGTTGTTGTTTGTAATCATTATGATAAAAATAACGTACTACTAACTGTAGAAGAATGGACCGAATTTATGAAACTTCAATCTTATTTAATGAACGATTTTTTCTATAATTCCACCGAAATCACGCCTATTCTTGAAGAAGCGAAATTGTTAAACATCAATGTTTCTATTCAAAACCTAAGTAAATCAGTCAATATATCCAAAGATTTAAAATTATTCTACAATTGGAAGTATTCTGAACCAGGATTATCTCCGTTAGATAAAAATTCGAATTTTTTAAAAACAATTACGTTGTGTCGTGATTATCGATCGTGTACTTTGGATAAATATGATATGTACAACATTTTTAATTTAAAACCTACAATTAACTATCGATTGGATTTAATGAAATCGTATAAATTAAAAGAATACTACAATAATATAGTAGAAAGTGTGCTTAAACATAAAACTTAAAAACAGAATTAAAACAAATTGCCAATAGTTATAAAGACAACAACGACGACTATGTGAACGAAAACTGTAAAGAAGATGATGAAATGCAAAGTTTTGAAGCATTTGAACATTTTTTAAATTGTGAAAATAACATTAATTCTCATAATGTGTTGTGTGTAATGGAAATACTACATCATCGACCCGGTATATTATGTCTAGTGTTACAGATTATTAGTTTATCATACGGTTGTTTAAATGTTTAAATCTTAATTTTTTAATTTAGGTTTTTTAAACTTTGTAAATAAAGTATTTATATATTTAGCAACGTGTAATAAAAATTTACTATTTAAATTGCTTACTTATTTCCATCGTTTTGTGTTGATTTCAGTTACTATTTTAATCAAATTTGCAATATGAGCCAAAATTATTGAGGTTAAGTTATATTTTCCGCTACAAAAAGACTAAATTTTGTTATCTTAAGTTGATGAAACTATATTTAATAGAAAATAAATTTAATCATTAAAGGTTTTTGACTTGTAAAAGTAAAAAAAAAAATGAATAAGACATCATTATTTCAAATATTTATTGTCTATTTTTTTACATTCTAAATTTTAATTGTTTTATTTTTTTGAATATTAAATATTAGTTAAATGTAACATTGTATATAAATAATAATAAATGCTAAAACGATGAATGGAGTTTAATTGAAAAATATTTAGCAACGTATAACAAGACTTTATTTATTAGAATTTCCATCCTTTTTGTATTGATTTCAGTGAGTCAAAAATTATTGAAGTGAAGTTATATTTTCTACTATAAAAATCATTAAATTTTGTTATCTTAAGTTGACAACAGTTAGGCATTTTTTCATATTCAAAGACTAAATATGCATACGAATATTTGATCCTTAATAATGTGATTTTAGAATGGCTCTAAAAATTTGATAGGAACCATTCCTGATATTTTGGATAAACAAGTTAGTCCTTTATTGCTTATGATAGATTTATTTCTATATATTCCAGTTAGTTTAGTTTAATGGTGTATTAACTTGAAATGCATAATTAAACAAATAAATAAATAGTTTACATATTATAAGAGCTCTCAATGATTCATATGTTAATATGTAACTTAACACCTATAAAAAATTATTAAACACTGATGCAAATACAACACATCACCTAGTATGAGTACGAGAAAAAAATATCTGGGGTCCTATTTTTGAGTTTATTTGACTGATGCAGCCATTAACGCAACAAAATGCTTTGAAAAGGTATTCTTAAAATTGCAATCTCAAACCAAACGCATAAGTGTATACTATAAATTAAATAAATTGATAATTTTTTTCATTCATGAAATTTATATTTTATCAGCTTTAAAACAAAAATAATTGCTAAATGTAATATAAAATATATCAACTGTGGGAATAAAAACATTTTTATGTTAGTCTTTATAAAAAATGATTTATAAGTTTTAATTGTAATTTAAATGAAGTTAACTGTAATACTATTTGAATTGCATACATTAATTACTTAAATAAATAAGGGATTGATTTGATTTTTTGAGTTTTTTAACATGTAATAAAACAATTTATATTATAAACATTTATAATCAAAGCTGAATAATTCAAATCAACAAAATTATGAGTGTCAACGACTTGTTATATGCTGAGAAAACACTTTAACGTTAGAGTCTTTTATTTTAATTATAATTTTAATATGCATATAAAACGTATGGATTTCAGTTATTATTTTAATCAAATTTACCGGGTGACCTTATAAACTTAGTGAATTTTGTTATTTTAAGGTGTTGGTAGCGTAAAACTAAGTCAACAAAAAAAATATGCTAACGACCCTCGTATAATATAACATCTGTGGAAAAAACAGTTTCTTTATGTTACTATAATAATGTAAGTAAGTAAAGTTAAAATATTTCTAATACTATAATCTAAATTAAATAAATGGATTATTTTTTGCATTGAAGAAATTATATAACTACATTCTTCGCAATGTCTAGATTTGTAACATGAAATTTACTCAATAGTTAAATCAACATTTTGCTTGTGTATATAAATAGTAAAGCTTATAAATGGAATTTATATTAAGAACTAATTGCTCATTTTTTAAATTTACATTCTAAATTCAAATTAACTAAACACTTTTAAATGCATATAATACATTAAATGTAACATAATCAAGGAGTTCATTCGACTGATGCTGCAACTAAATGATTTAAAAATGTATTCTTAAAATTGTAATCTTAAACCAAAACGCATAAGTGTATATACTATAAATTAAATAACTTAATAATTTTTTCATTCATGACATTAACATTTTATAAGCTTTAATACGAAAAATCATTGCTAAATGTAATATAAAATATAATACCACCTGCAGGAAAAAAAACATTGTTTTGTTAGTCTTTATAAAAATAATTTATAAATTTGAATTGTAACTTAAATAAAGTTAACTGTAATACTATTTGAATTGCATACAATAATTACTTAAATAAATATGTGATTTTCATTGATTTATAAATCTGCAAGAAGTCATATTTTAAAAAAAGCGAAGTATATGAGCTTTCTAGTTAATTCAGCGTTTTTGCAGATCATTGAACTTAAGCGGAAACAAAGTAGACACTGTAAGTTCATTATAGAAAATTTGTTGATTCATCATAGCTAATGAACTTGAAAAAATATGCTAACAATGCACAGCAATGAAATTTGACACCGGAAGTCGAAATAGGTCACCGGAAGTTGAAATTTGACACCGAAGTTGTAATTCGATACCGGAAGTTGTAATTCGAAACCGAAAATAGAAATTTGGAACCGGAAGTTGAAATTCGATACCGGAAGTTGAAATTAGAAACCGGAAGTTGGAAATTGAGACTGAAAATTACGAGCGCACACGAACACAGTCGAAGAAAATATGATCTCCTACCGATCTTACCCGAGTGAGCCAGGATCCGCATCACTATACTACTGTAATATCTTTTAAGAAGTTAATATTAAATAATGTTTTACTTTATTTCAGTATTCTTTCGGCGAACAATGGGGGTTACAGATATGAAGTATCAAATAAATAAACTTATTTAAACAAAGAGTGCTGATATCATATTAGAAGATGATTTCGGACATATTGGAATGCTGTTCCCAGTAGTGACTAATGAAAATGTAATAGCTTTGGAACAATAAATTAAGAAATGACGCTTTTTTAAAACAAAACTGGTAAGTTTTTGTAGTACATCTTAAAACTGATGTAGGTGATTATAGAAACTTTTTAATTAAACTGTATATTTATTGATTTCAGACTGTTTAACTGGCAAGGATTGGTGGTTCGTCAATTGAAGAAGCGTTTCATCGCAAGAACTTTCAGAGATGAACTTCGCTAACAAAGATTCCTACACAGGAGCAGGAAAGAACAAGCATTGCTTCAGAACTCTTACTTTTCATAATGTGATGCATGGTGAGTGAAGAACATAAGAACCAGTTGTTTACTTCATTGAGTTGGGTGTTAGTTGAATGGAACCTCAATCTTAACCAATGAAAATTCTAAATCTTTTTTTTTCTATTAAATTAAACTTGCTGGAAAACAAATGAATTAATAAATTATTTAGTGTCATTTTCTGTTATATATTGGCAACATTATACTACTATGTAGGTTACGAGTAGTACCTAACGTCATGTCGGATTTATGTTTCATGTTTGTACGTACTGTAAACAATGTTTGTAAAGTTGTGAATGTGTCTAGAATATAATGCTTTCAAATCAGAATATAATATCTGGCGACGAGGATTAAAGTTTTCTACAAGAAGGTAAAGTGAAAGCCTTTATTGCATTTATTACGTACGTTATTTGTGCGTTAAAACACAATGCCTGCTGCACCTTTACGAGAATTCGATATTAAAAAACCATGGCAGTGGACTTTACGCAGAACAATTATCTTTCTATCTCTTTTGAAGCGAACGATATTAACGATGCAGGAAAGAAAAGAACAAAATTTTTATCCATTTGCGGGACGCCTCCGTATGAATTGGTTCGTTCGTTATGTGCGCTATTAAAACCCAACGAAAAAACTTTTGACGAAATTATTACATTATTGAATAACCATTTTACACCTTCCAAACCGTCAGAAATAGTTCAACGCTACATTTTTCATAAAAGGGATCAGATGGAAGGGGAGGACGTTGCTACCTACATAGCTGCATTACGTAAAATAGCAGAGACGTGCAATTTTGCAGATCAGCTAGACAGCATGCTACGGGATAGGATGGTATGCAGTGTACGAGATATCGCACTACAAAAATTTTTGCTGTCTCAATCGAAATTAACTTTAAAAACAACATTGTCCCACGCGATTGCGACAGAAATGGCATCCAAAAAACGTTGTCGAGTTAAGAAGTCCTACTACATCGAATGAGAACAACGGCTCTATTCATAAAGCTGCTACAAAATACAAAGGTAAAGGATTTAGCAGGACGTGCTACAGATAGGTCAAAAACCTCTACAAGTACCGTTAGAGAAGATAAATAATACAAAGATGTTAATCTTTCAGTATTTTCACCACGCAGCCTGTCAACAACGAATTCCCACCCAACTCGCCATCCCTGTCGCTGCTCCCATTACCTATCTGTCTTCGCGCCGTCATTTGTCTTTTTGTGCTCGACGAGAGTGAAGACCTGTGTCTCTGTGCAGTGCAATACACGTACATACAATATAGAAAACAACGGTTTTTCTATTCCATGGTGAGTATAAATTACCTTTTTAATCGTCAAAACTTATTTTTTGTCATGGGGAAAATTAAAAAGAAATCTGACACAAGTCTTCTAGTATGTAATATATTATTATAGTACTATTTTTTTAGATCACTGATCATCAAGATGTCTAATCGTACTACATTGCAAGCGTCACTGTTACCTATTTTTATAAAGACTGAAAAAGACGAACACTCTAAGCTCCAAAATGATCTCATATCAATTTGTGGGGGAAATAATTCAGAAGAAAATTGCAAAATATTTAAATGAAGGGACAAGGTGTTTTTCCGTTTTAGTAGACGAAACTTCTGATATTTTGGAACACCGAACAACTTTTACTATGTGTTAGATACACAAAAAGGTCAGAAACTTGTTATGTGGGTGAAAGCAAGATTTTCTCGGATTTGTAGAAGGTCGATACATACAACTGCACAAAACCATTGGCTATTAACACGATCATAGCTTCCTGAAAAACCTTGACATTGACTGCAAAAATATGGTGGACAGGGGTACGATGGTGCAGCTGTGATAAAAGGTGCTTTTATATGGCGTTCAAGCAACCACATACGGAAATAATTTCCTCAAGCTCTGTTTGTCCATTGCAGTTCTTATTCTTTAAATCCTGGCCCTTTGTCATTCATGGCAATGTACCTTCTATAAAAAATTGTATAGGAACTGTGAAAGTAATCGGAAATTTTTGAGAGCATCTCCAAAGCGAAATAAGCTTCCTTCAGGCACGCAATAGGGGGCCAACTTTCCTGGATGCAATGATGGCAGAAATTAACACCCAATGTGTGAAACGCGGTGGGTGGAAAATCACAACGGCTTGTTAAAATTTAAAACAAATTTTTAAATCGGGATTATTGAGACTTTAGAACAATTCAGCACAGATCTCAGATAGTGGAGACTCTCAACCAAAGCTTCTTCTTTTCTGAGATCTGCTCTTGCTAGCGAATTCGTGGTATCACTCCTGTTTTTTATCGAAGCTGTATTTGCAGCAACATTAACAGTATGCAAAGTCCTACAGTCATCTTCTGTGTGGTTTAAGCCAACAGCTGTCGCCCATATTGTTGAGAACGTAATAGCGCACTTTCAAGATATTCTGATCCAATTATTGAAAAATAATTTTCAAATTCATTTCATACAGAAGCAAAGGATTTATTGACCTGATGTCAATGAAGAGATCAAGCTTCCACGGTTGACATCAGTACAAAAGCATCGCGGCTAATCCAAATACTAGTAACCTCTTAGAACATAGTATTACCGCATAACTGTTGCAATACTCCCTATTAGAAGACTTAACTTCCCAGCTCAAAATAAGATTTACTGACTTGAGCCAAGAAAGAGATTGCTGCTATGTACACTCTGTTACAAGCTTTTGCTGTTTTACGAACCTGCACGGCCAACTCTCCTGAATAGTCGGAGAGAGGGTAGGGTTCCTAGACAATAATGAAAAGATATTTAAGGGCGCCAGTGCTTATCCCTCAAAGAAACTTCTGTCTGCTCACAACAGAATGGTAAGAAACTTGTAACTAGATGTTAGGTTCGTAACTGCTGAAAGAAACGAATAAAAGGAAAAGAAACTCAATCGTTAATAACAATTGTACTTCTTAAATTACTCTATCACGATAAATATAGTAAGAGTTAAATAGTCAAATCTAAGTAGGTATTAGTTTGAGAATGATACAAAATAGAATAACCGCAGGATAGGCAACCACCACACTACACGTCAACCAAAGTGTAGCCAACAAACATATATAAACTTTATCAATAAGTAAACATGAATAATAATAATTTACGGTGATATAAGCAGCGAGCGATAAGTAAGTCATTTTACTTAACTTAATTTATTAACAATCACAAGCAACACGTCAATTTGCACGTACAATTAGTAACTATAGTAAGTTGTGAATATACACCGTAAAGCGACACGAATGAATAAGAACAAGAAAAAAGTGATTTCTACCAAAAATTCCAGGGCGACCTTTCAGAAAAACGTTTTTCCTAATGGCTTCCTGCAATTAAACTTCCTGAAAATAATCGTGTCTACCTGGCACTTGGCCAAACTACAAATAAAAGACACATTTATGGACAGTAAACGAACCGACACTTATCGTCTGCTTTCGTTACATATAATGTTAGCGCCTATGGTGGTATTAAGTGCAATTGCCTCCGAATAGAATTCAATCGCAATCCAATAATTATGATCTTCCGAACAAGGTGATAGTCATCAAGCGTTAAGTTATGGCCTCCTGGAATAGAATTCCTAATCGTATCCAATAATTAAGATCTTCCTGAAACTGAAGGTGAGAATCATCATGGTTAAGTTATGGCCTCGAATAGAATCTCCTAATCGTATCCAGTAATTAAGAGCTTCCAGCTTGATTATAGCAGCTTTCCTTGAGGATTTTGTAGGTAACGATAAGAATATTCTATGAAGGTGGCACATGGCGCCAACCAAAAGACATATATAAAATTACAAGTTTAATTAAAGAAAGAATAAAATCACCTTACTCTGCGTGGATGAAATCAATTATTTCAAGAGAAACTACTACACTTCCATCGTGTCCCAAACACGTGGATGAGATTCTTGAAAACGATATCTGTCTAATTCACGCAAGACAGAGGTACTAACAGGCACGATGTTAAACTTGAAAATGCCGGAAATCTTCACCAATGATGTCGTCGACTCAATACAAAGCGACCAACGAACCCGCGATAGATAAGGCGTCAATGAGAAATATAAAAGTAATTTTTAATTTAAACTGATATACAGGGTAATGCACTTAATGTTTTATTTATGCACGTAACAACTCTTATACCAACAGTCTGTTCCAGAGAAAGAAACGCCATTCCCAAGAGAGGACCTAGTGATGTACGACGACCAGGAAACTAGACGAGGCACAAGGCAAATTTTCAACTATAGAAATTGTTGTGGCAGGGCAAAAAGCCCTTTTCGGACCGGACTTCTTGCGCCATTGAAGCTGTCTGGAGAGTGCAACAGACAATTGTATCCCAACATTTATATGTTGTCGACTCTACCAGTAACCTAACGTGCACTCCCTGGGAAGGTCATTTTCAGCTTTCACACTCTAGGCGCCTAAAAACCTCACCTACTGAATTCTTGTAGACAAGAGAGAGGCTAACATGGGTTGGCCCTAATGGCAATTCACACAGAGATTGTCATCATTCCAATTGATGATAAAGTTATAACCGAATTTGCTCATAAAAAGTCTGTAGAAGGCTTGATTTTGTATTGTGAATTCACTTGAACTGGAAATTTGAGGTTTTTAGTTTTGCCAGAACGAATATGTTAGTACAGTTTTTCAGTGGCGGGCTTTTTCCGTGCCAATGTAATGGTAATTAACTAAATTTGAATTAGCAGATCTGTTTTAATATTGAGACCCCCTCCGAACAAAAAATCTGGGCACGGAGCTGACTTTCTAATTGATATTGAAATCTACATGGGAGAAAATAAATAATCCATAGAGATATATATTCCAAGGGCGAGCAATTCAATTATTTCCATACACTATGTTTGGAGCGTTTGTACAGAAAATGGACCAAAACTGACAAGAATGCAAGACGCTGCTAAAGGATTTTCAGAAAAATGCTATTAAAACCGCTTTGGATTTTTTATGCTTCCGTAAGACTGAACAAGAATACCTCAACTCTTACCATTAGTTGTGACATACGGGACTGTTGCTAATTTGCTCGGGCGAAATTGGTTCTGACAAATTGGGAATAAAACTAGAGGGGAGTGCGTATCATATCATTGACTGCGTGTTATCGGCTGTTGACTCACATCAATAATAGTTTGTGTCGTAAAATCTGACAGGTGAAGCAAGCGAATTTGTGGCGACTACAAATGTACATTAAATAAAGCGTTGTTACTCTACACATATCCAGTGCCGTCGGTGAATTTAAATACTTGGGAACTTACAAAATGCTAACTATTTTGCAAAGCTCGATATGTCGATTCTGAAACTGCTGAACTACAAACTATGATTACGCATAAAGGGTGTTTCAAAAATAAACCTGTTGATAGTCTGGTCTGACGGTGGCGCTACAGATTTTCAACAAGTTGTAAACAATTACTCTTGGTGATATACCGGGTGTATGCCTCTATTAGCATGATTACATTTTAATTTACGGTATCTGCAGTTAACTGAACTAAGTTCACGTTTCGAAAGTGTATTATCACTGATTTTTCTGTAGCCGGTCTTAAACTACGTAAAGACAAGTGTGTGTTTTGACCGGGAGAAAATCAACTTCCTTGCTTACGTTATCGATGCCAGTGGCGTGCGACCGGATCCAGAAAGCGTACCAAGCAATCAAGTCTACACTACCTCCAAGAAATAAACGTGAGCTACAGGTATTTTTAGGATTACTTTATTTCTCACCATGCTTTCCTAAAAACAAAGGTACTAATAGCTGAAATCGTTTACTTGAAAATTATGCAATATGAAGATGGGGGACTCACGAATATAATGCATTTAATAGTTAAGGAACTTTTTGACATCAGAGTCTTTTACTTGTGCATTACAGTAACAATGAACAACTTTAATATTAGGTCGTGCGATGCGTCACCTTACGCAGCAGCAGCTGTTCTTTAGTCATTTACGTGCAGATGGGACAGGTGAAGCTCCAGTGGCGTATCATTCCAAAACCGTTTAATGAAACTGAAAAGACATTATTCATCATTCATGCAATAATTTTAAGTGTTAGAAAATTTCATGAATATCTTCACGATGATGAATTTGTGGATTTACACGGACCATAAACCCCTTTTGGGAATTCTAAAGGAAAATATAGCTACGCCAGAACTAGTATCACCTAGATTGGTTCTGGTGGTCACTTTTTATGGCCCACTACAATTACAAACTGGTCCACAAACTAGGCCAGTGTTATACTTGCATGCAGATGCTCTTTAGCTGGTTATATTCATTAATCTAATGTGATGATATAATAAGGAAAAAATAGTTTCTAATGTTTTAATAACTGAACTAGTCTCCAGAACAGTGTAAGATCGTTTCAAGAGAAAGCTAAGTTGTCATCTAGAACTCCAATCTTATCAAGAGCCTATGAATACACATTAAAGGGTTACTACTCATTTTTTCTCAAAGAGATTCATAGGGTATTACCCAAACGTACGAATTATTCACCTACAAGAATTGTTTACTTTGGGGAAGTACAGTTGTCATCCCCAAAGCCGCCAGAAGTCAAGCCTTATTATTGCTACATACTACACATCCAGGAATCGTACGTATGAAATCTTTGGCAAGTGAAGCTATATGTGGTGGCCTAACATGAATACGAATGAATATGAGATTGGAAATTACGATAGAAAGTTGTTCGGTTTACAGACCTAACGATTCAAATCCACCCAAAGCACAATTACATCTTTGGGAATGAACAACTACTCTTTGGGAACGCTCTGCATATAGATCATGCTGGACCATTTAATGGTGCAATTTTAAGAAGTTATAGATTCCTTTTCTAAACGGTTAGAAGTTTCTACATGTGCTATCAACTTCTTCGAATGCAAAATGCCTTGTTTCAGATAGTTATTTGCTACGCATGGATTACTAAAAGTGCTTGTGTTATACATCTTTTACTTCATCAGAGTTTGCAGAATTTATGTCAAAAAATGGTATTCATTATGCATGTACAGCGCCTTACCATCCATCATCGAATAGACAAGCAGAGTTGTATGGTGCAGGAAGAAGTAAAAATCTCTCTAAAATGGTGGAGGGAGATTCAGAACCAAGGTATCAAGATATCTGCTGGGTCAACATGTAACACCATCCACGGCAAGTAAAATCAAGCCCAGAGCACAGATGATTATGAAGAGACGTTTATGCACGCATTTAGATCAAATATACCCAATGAGATCTTGTCTCCTACACAAGTGCAAAATAAAGAAACGGGCGCTACTAGAAAGCTACTACCACTTGAGTCTTGTATATAGCCGAAATTCCATGGTTTGTCAAAATGGTTGCTTGCGATAATTGTAATGAGTTGACAGGTCCAGTATTCTACGGCTGAGCACAACATCCACTGTGACTCATAACGACTTAATGCTGATCAGTTGCGTATGGTGCTGGAAAATAAGGATACTTCGTTGGAGTCTACTGGAGATTTCAGCTGAGGAGTGTACAAGTGCACCTGTGTGTGATAAATGCTTTTCCAAGTGTTAATGCGCCTAAAGAAACTGGTGATAGTAAACCTGAAATTGAGACAATCAGATATGAGCAAAAGGGGCACTGGTTTACCTCAAGGATTATTTGTAATCTTATCCTTGTATTAGTATGTATTAGTATGGTGGTTACGAGAAAATTTCCTAATGTCAGGTCGGAATTATGTTTCAAGTGTTTGTACGTACTGTAAACAATGCCTGTAAAGTTGTGAATGTGTCTATAATATAACGCTTTCAAATCAGAATATAATATTTTCAAAAGCTTATGCTCTTTCTTGCGCAGCTGCTGTAATGATCAAATAAAAATCATCAAGGGGTAAAATCTAAAGAACAGCTATAGCAGAAAGTCGTCTCTAAGCATCTCAACAGAGCTGTTGAACAACCACATCAGTGAATCATAGTTTTAGTTTAGTATTTGCATATTACTTAGGTAACTTTAGATAACTTAAATTTAATACTTATATACATTAGAATGCCTTCCAGGTTTGAACTAAAAGTCATAGCTAGTGTTAAAACTTAAGTTGCCAACGTTTTGCCCACTTTCGTAAGGGGGCTCACTAGGGCGTGAGATAATCTGTAAGACTCAAACAAGCAATCGAAATCTAACTAAGAACTTCTCAAAATCTAACAAAGAACTACTAATAGATAGGTAAATTAAAATTGGGAACCAAGCCAGATTCCCAAACACCGTAGAAGTGACTTGTAAGAAATAATTCTCCGTATTTAAAGGAAAAGGATCTGATATATATTCTCGAATCTGATTAAATTACGGTTGCCAAGTAAAGTGAAGCCATAAATGACTAACAACTGGAACCAAATATGGGATAGTCTGAAACCATGATCGCGGATTGAAGTTGTTAAAAATGAGTGATGATTTCTAGTGCTTTCTTGGAATTTCCTGTTGAAAAAGAATGGAGATTTGAAAATCAATGAATCATTATCAAAAACTATCTTGTGACCTGTAGTAAAATGATGTTCAGCGACTGCAGACTTGGAAATATACCTTTCCCTTTATACAACGATCTATGTTCTGAAATGCGAGTAATGATTTGAAAACGACTGGAGCCCACCAATGTCAGACGAAACCACAAGAACAAGAAATTTGGTATACAATTCCTTGAGATGAAAAGTAGGAAATTGTTCTTTGGGAAAAGCATAGAATCTGGAGAGATTTTGCCTGTAGAGTTGAATATGGGTTTAATATCATTCTTATTGAAGGAGTTTCCTCATTTGATCTGTAACCTTGGGAATGTAGGTAAAAGGCCACTTTTATTGAATTGAAGTAAAAATGTTTTAGGTAATCATGTACGTGGATATAAACGATGATTAATAACTCTATGAATATCTCGCTTTACATAACCATTGTCTACTAGTGTTCTAGTAAGATGATGTAGTTCTGAGTCTAGATTCTCAGGCTGACAACAAAAGGCACGATGGACCAAAAAGATTCACATAACAGAATGTTTTTGTGCAGGATGATAATGAGACGAAGCATGAAGGCATTCCGTCCGTATGGATGGGCGATGATAAAACAGAATGGCTCTAAGTCCGCCAACATACGAGCCACAAGAACGTCAAGAAATGGAAGAGAAATCCATTACTTTCGATTTCCATAGTTGATTACCTAACTCGGTAGTGGTTCTTTGTTGGATTTTCGTTTGCTTTTTCAAGTTATTGTTTTCTTTCTTACCTTTTCTAAAGATTACGTTAGGGCTTACTTCCATAAGTGGATAACTTCCAACTTTTGGAAAAGTTCTTAGTTAGATTTCGATTGCTTGTTTGAGTTTTTGTGATTTATTCTCTTACGCCCTGATGAAGCCTCATGTGCAAGTATGCAAAATGCTGGCAGCTTCGGTTGCAACAACTATGACACGGCCCAAACTCCGGAAGTAGATTCTAATGTAAATATAAATTCCGGTTGTAGAAGCCTTTGCTATTACATTAAATTTAACATTGTGCTCTGCAACATTATGAATTTTTTAAATCTAATCGCTTTCCAAAATTTAACGTTTATATATACGGAAGATTACTGAGTTATTTTTAAGTTACATTTAGTAAAGGATGGTATATTCTATATGGTTAGGGTGTATAGTCACACTTGAACCCACACACGAAAATGATCGTTTCAATTATTTATTCTTCTACATTAACTACAGTTTAAGGTCAATATTCAATTTTAATTCATGATTTTGCCAAATAAGACCTCCAATAGGTTACGCAATCGATGATCTTAAAGACCACTACAACTTTCTTACTTATATTCGTTTCTGCATGGATCTACTCTGTAATCTAAGCCTTTTTCCAAGTAGTATTAAACATGCACTGGGGTATTAACCTTTTCCTTTCCGCAGAAAATAGAATACGTTGCCAAAAAGAACAGCCGATAAAACACAGGAATTAGTAATAAAGAAAATCTTTTATTGCTATTGTTTTCTACAAACGCACTGCCTCCCTTATCCGTTGAAATCTAAATAAGTTACTTTCAGGGTATCATTTTGTAAATTGATTTAGAATGTTATATGGAAACATGTATAATTTCACTAGAATTTGGCAAGGAAATTATATGAAATCTCTCATGGAGTTGAGATAAAAATCCACCAGCATTAGACATCTTTCAGGATCTTGCATGAGCTTTTGTATGTTTATAGTCTGTATATGAAAAGATATTGTTATTATCTGTCTTATAAACATTTGCTGGTACATTTTTTTTTCTAAGCTATCTTTGCTTTTATCGTAGTATTTCTTGTTAATAGGCCTTAGGTACTATTATAAGTACATTCACCTTTGTTTAATAAATAAATATCTGATAAATTTTTAGCTTTTTATTGATGTGCTTTTTAAATAGATTAATCAATTTTGGAATTCAGATTGACTTGTCAAATTTTCGACTCAAGGTCATAGTTTATGACATAATGAAACGCCTCTACATGTGTTATAAGGCGAGTCAAAGCACTAAGTTACCAATTTGTAAATTAGAAATGTAAAGAAAGGCAAATAAATAAAATAATCAATTGTTACTAATTAAGAACGATTACTATAAAGACTATTTAGCTTATATTAGTTATATTTAGTACTCAAGGTTGGAAAACTTTAGGGTTGCTATGCCCCAAAGTAATTAATAACATACATAATAAAGAATATATTTGTTTAGGCTTTCAAACTAGAAGAACGTTACTAGATATGATCTCTTTACAAATTCTTAAAAGTATAAAGTTTATTAAATGAATAAAAGACACCTAAAAGCAAATAACACAAATTATACAATTCTTAATTTGGTATGATGTGTCTTGAAAACTTATGCGGATGGATTAAAGTTTCTATGTTTCTGATTTATAATAAATAAAAGAAAATATCTGCAATGGGGTTTTTTAATTTGAATAATATGTGAGAATGATTTGAGCGCCAAGTGTCTTGCATAAAACATGAAAAGTACTTTATCATGTTTGACCTCTGCTTTGGTTAAGCTCTATTTAGCTTTACTGAATGCGGCCACATGAGTTCTGTAGGTTCTTACATTCTACTGCGGTAGTTCAATAGTTAAATAAGAGCTTAAACATAACCTCATTGGTGCATGCGTTGTTGTTTATTTTGATTCTGAGTTTTAATAACTCAACTTTGGAAGAGAATTTAAAGCATTGTTGTATTAAACATTAATTGCTGTCGATATGAGTCGTAGAAAAAGCCCATGGTATAACACCGACCAATCTATCTGGCTGCTTATTTATGTTGTGTTAAGCTTGAACTACAACTTTGTGCAGTTGCTGAGTATAAGGAACTCGAAGAAAAGTATGAGACTCAATCCTGACTGATAATGCCCTGTCTTAGTGCTGATCTAAGTCTTCTTCTGAAAAATGTTTGTCGATAGCTAGGCGTCGAAGCTGTCGTTTAGCATGAAGTTAAAAAAGAAGAAGTGAAAAAGAAGAGAAAAAGGAACAGGACCTTTATAGTCCGAATTAGATGATCCTGTTGTTAAAGAATTATTTTCTAGCTTGGAGGGTGCTCATGCCAAAGCTCTAATGCCTCTTAAGACAAAACACTTCGATAGAAGTTTTGCCTCTTTCTCTGACATTGCACAAGCCTGCTAGCTACTGTTAAAGTGCGGTATTTATATGTGGCTTAATTATCTTACAGATGTGATTAGATAACCCTAAGCATCAGCTAATAGTTGAAATAGTGTTTAGAAATACTCGAAGGCTCCCGTGATAATGAGCTTTAGCATGCTGTTTTGGTGTTAATTTAGTATTCATACGCTTAGAAAGGAACGGTTTTATAAATTTTGGTATTTTTATGGGAACTTAACGGTTTTACACAACAAAAAAGGTGGCAAAAGTGATAGTAATTAAGTGCTTAACATTTGGGATTAGCGGCCGCTTAGATACCATGTTATAAAAGTACTTAAGGATATGGAGGTGATTGTAAGAGAGGCTTAGGGATCTAGCTATACTGCCGATTGCTACATCCCAGTGTAGTCTGGTACTTAGTAGCTTTAAGTAGAAGAAAGATTATTTTGAGTAATTATAATGCTGATTTGGGAGCGAAGGTTGTGGATTGGGTTGGGAGGTAACCCCTGTGACTGTTTTGAGTAAGCAAACCGACATGGAGCTTCACTGTATCAGACAAAAATGTCCTTTGTAATCAATCTGATGGTCTGACAGTTGATAAAGACAAGGATGAAAATGCTTGAACGTGAGTTAACAAGCTTATTAGAAGCCACAGATTTATTCATCAGCTTGATTTTAATTATGCTGGGAACAAGCCTGCTAGCCTTGGTCAAGCTATTAGAATGTAAAATCAAGCTTTACAAGAGAAGCATCGCTAAAGAGAAACAAATCTAACACTCTAAAGCCACATTGTACCATAAGAGAAATTGAAAAGCACCCACAAGCTCTTTGCCTGAGCAAATAATACATAATGGTGCCAACTTGAGACTCTGAGAACTAGCCACTATGACTAAGAGAAAATGCTGAGTTAGAATTCTGCACATAGAAGTGGTCACCTCTGAAGATCTGGAATTTTGTGTGTGCTAATGGATCAACTGCAAGAACAGGCCAAAGAGATTGAGGAAAAGCTAAAGGAGTCATAAAGCCTCCCCACCAAGGTGAAAATGGGCTGCATAATTATGTGATTTGGTCTTGGGGCCAAATGTGTCTTTTAGTGATGCTTTTATTTATTTATCGAAGGATCACAACTTAGATCAGGCATTTTGCAAATTCTAGAATTTGCGAATGCCATTCCACTTCTTAATTTGTCTTTGAAGCTAATTGGATCAAGATTTACTATCTGAATTTACTGGAAATCATTTGACAGGTAGGTCTTTTGTATTTGTTCAACTTATATACACAGGTTGAGTTGAAAGATTCTTGTAGTAAACTGGGATTAAGCTTGAGTTTGATTATGGTTATTGTAATAAATGTAACTTCAATCAAGCACTCCAAATAGTGTTAAGTAAGTCCATAAAGGAAGTTGTTATGGTGATATGGAATACTTTACTTCTGTTTTATAAACGTAATTACTCCAGCTTATGTACATGCGAGGGTTTGTTTGATAGCTTTGGTCATTTGCTTCCTCTAATTCTAGCATTTTCTTGAAAATTTGAATCTCGCTATCTATGTGCTGCTCCTGTACAACTTCTTAGTTTCTACAAGTTTCAAAATAAGTGCTTAAATTGGGGCCAAATAGCTATCTTTTCATTCATTATATAAGGGCATGCAAAGAAATCAATGTTCTGTAATCAACTTGGAATCTTTAATTTCTCTCTAATGCAGACCTAAAATATGCTTTTTCTTATATTTTTGTAAAAGATCTGAAACAAGTAAGATGTTTGAACATGATGAGTTTCGTCAATATAAATAGAGAATCTTGATGTACAGCTTGAGATATGGTAATATGCGGATAAGAATTTGAGAGACTTTACCTTCTTCAGTAAATATGCCAGTCTTTCAAAGAACTTTTATTTTCGATGTAACTTTATATATCTAAGGTAAAACCGCCAATTCCGAATTGAATTTAAAGTAAAGATGTCCTTAGTTGCTCGAGCAGCGTAGATGACTCACTGATTTTTCTTGTCTTGTGATAAAAAACACGAAATCGTGGAATAAGGCGAAACTTGTTCTGCGTCGTCTAAGTTTTGGCCTTCTCGTAGCATTTGTGTTTTTCAATTTTTATCTGTACCTCTTTAAGGATATACTAACGACCTGGTCTTGTTATCCTTCTTACTACACACACTTAAAAGTTAATAGTAAGTTGTAACACCTGAAAATGTCAGTTAAAGAACTGATTGAAATAAACGACTCTTTTCAGCTCAAATTTTTGATTTGGAGCAGCAGTTCAGTAGTTATTGGAGTTTTTTTTTGTTTTTCAAAAAGTCAAGTCATTCGGTTTCTTATTCCTTCTAAAACATTTACAATTATTTTCTATTTTAACAAATAACAAAATGGCGACCGATGTAAAATTTCTAAGCAAGATATTTGGAAAACCTGCTTTATCGATTTTTAAAACAACTATAAAATCTTTGAAAACTATTTACTATATTTGTCTAAAAACGTTTTTTTTTCTGATCTGTTCTAAAAAAAAAGTTTTTACCCAAATTGGAATTACAAAGACACAATTTTAACAAACTGCAACAATCATTTAGTAAAACAAAGTAGGCTTGTTTCCATTAAACTATGGAAGCAAATAAGTAAATAAGAGAGAAAATAAAACAAAAACAATGAAAAACAAGGGAGAGACTGCTAAATTTGATTTCTTCAAAATGGTCGTCATAGGAATTCCTGTTATCAATTGTGCAAAGTGTCTACGTTAAAGTTTTGTGTATCTAGACAGAGATTTTAAGTCTGTACTTTTGCTGTAATTAAGAAGACTGGCAACCTATTTAGTACTGTAAAACCCTGTAATACCTCTTTTGGACTTTATTGGGATTAAAAACAAACACAGAGGGAGTAATGTTGAGGTGAACTAAAGGGGACTGATGAAACCCGCAGCGCATTAAGGATGAAATCCACCTCTTGGAAATGCTGTTGGAAAAGCAATCTGAAAGCCTGAAAATTCCAGGAAACGGACTGGCTGCAAGACTGAACTTAAAAATCTAAAAATAAGTGAAGAGACTGATTATTCACTCTGTAAAGCAACCAAGAGGATCAAAAGACCTGTAAATCTTTATTCCTTCCTATCAGAAACAACGCATGGACTACAGACAATTAGTAAAAGGTGACTTGTTTGCCGAGCATCATGGCTGAGATATTTACTCCCAACTCTGTGTAGATAAACTCAAGTCACTATGAAAATGAGCTGGACAACCCAAAATCTAAAAAATAACACTCTAATTACCCTAAGAGAAGTGAGCGCTGAGAAGATTTATATAAAACCTGAACCCTAAAAAGAAAGCACCAAAGTTTGATTCCAATTACTGGAGAAATTGTAAAAGCTGTTTGAAGTTATGACTACTACCATTGTGCTTGTAAGGTAAAGAACTGAATGATGTCAAATCCTATAGGCTGATATCATTACTGCCGATAATCTCAAACCTCTCTAAGAAACTGGTGCTTGAAGAGACATGGGCCAATAATAAACAGCAACTCGTCTAATCCCCACAATATCATTATAGTTTCAGGCAAAGGCACCTGACAACAGACGAGGTGCATAGAATAACTGGACATCATCGAAGGTGCTTTAGAAGAAAAACGTGTCTTTCTAGACGTCGCTCAAGCCCCTTCTGGACAAAGTTTGGCATGAAGGCATTAAACAAAAATGCTGCCAAAGCAATTGTAGAGGCAGCCAGCCAGCAATGCAGTACTTGACTGGAATAATCCAATGAAGGATAAAGCTAAACGAGTTGAAATCCACCTATATCTTACTTCACAATGTACCATTAAAAGACTCATGCGTCTCTAGATATAAACAGCACCCTCACCCATGGAGAACAAATGTGCCAAGTGACCTTGGGCATTTACTTTGACGCTGCAAACTTAGGTGGAAGGAGTATGTTACAAGAAAAGAGCGGAATTAGGACTAAAATACAGAGGTATTATTGGCTGATTGGAAGAAACTCCTAACTTTTTAATCTCCTCATACATTACTCAGAGAATCAGATCCCGAAGCCAGCATTGGCCAAGGTAATGGTATTCAGCTTTGGGGGCCAGCCATTTAAAAACAGTGAATACTTTATGGTATCTCCAAAATTTATATATATTCATAGAGACTTTTGCACCAAAAACACCCTGCAAACTGTGAAGGAAGGAAAATTACAAGCCTGCTGGAAAAGCATGAAGGCCAGTGACTTCACTCCACCCTAATGACAGAGGCTTCTTCAACTGGTGGACAACCTAAACACTCATGTCCAAAGATTGAAGAGGAGAAAACAATGTGATCTCCTGTATAGTATGTCTAAGCTAGTGAAACAGAACGAACTGAAAAATCTAGAATATATCAATGGATAGAATTTACCTGATAACGATATAGTATTAAAAATTCGGTTGAAAATTAATGGTTTCACCTCAGAGGTTAGTTTTAATTGTAGTACAACAGTAAAAGCTACTTAAAAATTAAAAAACTGACCACCGTTTGTGGTACTGTTAAAGTAAGCTCCGGCAATTGTTTTAATATTATAAGAGATAATGGCTAAAGCTGAACTACTTGTCTCTTTATATCTATCTTCGCTGCAGCCGCTATTCTATTTCACTGCAGTTTTAATTCTGGTCTTCTATCTGACCTCAGAAAATGAAGTCGAGGGGAGATAGGCTGTGGGCCCGGGCCACGCAACAGTACCCCATTCTCCTAATCCACTTTCTAGGTTGTGTGAACTGGTGCTAGCATCATGTTGAAACAAAAAGTCTTCGCTCCAATGTTTGGTGGTAAGTCATTAAGAAGCTCTGCAGAATTAAAATTATTTTTACTATGGCAATCGGTTTGGGAGAGAAATGGTGTGGGTCCAATAACGTAGTCCCTGATGACTCCAGCTCACAGATTCACTGAAAAACGTCATTGATGCGCACTGAATAAATGCTGCGGAGTGTGATCACAACTAAGGTTAAGAAGGCTGGGTATTTAAAATATTTAATAAATAAATAAATATTTTTTTAATAAAAAAGATATTTCTGAAGAACAAGAGATCAAAACTCTGAATATACAAACTGAAAAACACTTGTCTCTGTTTTAAAAAGCAGTACGCGTTTATTAGTCTGCTTCTTGTTTGATTGTCAATGGCAGCACGGCTACTTTCTTTTTAAATGATTTGTTACAGGTTTGTTAAGATTTATCTTATGGGCGTGTGATAAAATCGCAAAATCTCAAAACAAGAAAACGAAATGTAAATTCAAGAATCCTCAAAAAGTTAAGTTATCCACTTTAGAAATAAGCTATAATCTAAACTCCGTAGTAGGCTGACTCATATAAAGTAAAAAGTTGATCGTCACGGATGGTTGGCCTTCGGACTCTGATTGGGTTACGATTAATAAGGGAAGTGCTGTGAGTAAATGACAGAATGACTAGGTAACAAAGAGGGAGCAGCCTGAAATCATGGATCGCGATTGAAGTTAGTTGGGGTGTTTGATGATTTCTATGCTTTCTCGGAATTTCCTGTTGAAAAAGCACGGAGATTCGGCGATCAACGAAACATTATCAAAAATCTATCTTGTGACCTGTAGTAAAATGGGATGTTCAGCAACTCTAAGACTTGGAAATATACTTTCTCCTTATACAACGATCATGTTTTGAAATGCCAGTACTGACGGAACGACCAGTTTTCACCACAGACTAAACTACAAATTTTGCCTGTCGAGTTGAAATATGTTGCAGACATCTTCCTCGCCACATTTCAGATCCCATTCAAATACTCGGCAAAATCTTTGAATCATCTAAAAATCCCTAAATCTAAACATTTCTAAGTTTAAAGAGCTAGCTCTCCAAAGTCTTCGTAAAAACCCTGATATTATTGTTATTCCAGCCGATGTTGCAACACCACTGTAGTTTTGAATCAAATTGTTTATGCATGAAAATCAATTCTATTTTGTCTACGGAAACTTAGCTCTTCTAACTCACAACTCTGATTCTAGGATTGAACGTGAGGCTGAAGCGAAATCTTCCAATCCAGGTCTCTAAAACCAAACGTCAACTGACCCCATCAAATTCTAAACCACCTCGTCTATACGGACTTCCCAAAATCTCACAAACAAGGTATTCCTTTTTCGACCTATCGCTATCAATACTATCCAATCTCCTAC